>JACRUU010000019.1:2260853-2325853 GCA_030449085.1 Kryptopterus vitreolus | reverse complement strand
ATGAGGTCCTGCAAGATTGGACACGCATGAGGTCCTGGAAGATTGGACCGGAAGATTGTATATACATAAGGTCCAGGAAGATTGGACACGCATGAGGTCCTGCAAGATTGGACACGCATGAGGTCCTGGAAGATTGGACACACGCATGAGGTCCTGCAAGATTGGACACGCATGAGGTCCTGGAAGATTGGACATGCAAAAGGTCCTGCAAGATTGGACATGCATGAGGTCCTGGAAGATTGCAAAAGGTACCGGAAGATGGGACAACGCTTAAGGTCCTGGAAGATTGGACACGTATGAGGTCCTGCAAGATTGGACACGCATGAGGTCCTGGAAGATTGGACATGCATGAGGTCCCGGAAGTTTGGACATGCATAAGGTCCCGGAAGATTTCCAGGTGAAAAAAAGAAATGCACCCAGGAATCAAAATTTTAATTTCATAACAAATCAGTGTCACAATTCCAGAATCGGAATGTGTGTGTGTGTGTGTATACGGTGTACAGCATTATGAGTTGGACCTACACACACTGTATCACTTCATCATGAGACACGGGGAAGTAGAGATGCGCTCGCATTGCACCGGCGCTTACTTTTAATCGCCTATGATGTCATTTTTGGACACAGAGCCACTCGTCTTCTCCTTTATTTCTCCTCCTTTCCCCTCTATCTCTCCTTTTACAGTTATGGATTGCTCTCTGCTACACGTCCGTCTCTCTTTATCCCCTTACTTAGTTTCTCTTTCGTTCCGTCCATCATTAATTCTTTTTTTTTATCTATCCGTCGATCTTTTGTCATTTTTTTTCTGTCTAAAAATATGCAAATGTCTTGTTTTCATTCAGAACCCGTTCTTTATGTCTCCATCTCTTCTTTTCCTGCAGCCTTCGTTCTGTCGTCCGTTACTCAGAGCCGTGAGAATTCCCTCTCGCCGCCGTGCGTCACTCGGAAAGAAAAAAAATTAAAACCCTCCCGCATCGCAGAGCTTTGTGTCCTGGTTATTAACCTTGACATTGGCTTTATTTCTGGGTTTCTTCTCCTCCTCGTCCTCCTCCTCCTGTTCTTCCTCCTCTTCTTCCTTCTCTTATGCTGAGTGAGATCGTTTGGCCAGAGAGAGAGAGACGACAATGTTTTTTTTTTTCACAGTCGACACTCTGCCGCCCCCTACAGGCGGACTGTGGTATCACTACTCTACCCCGTATTACATCAGGCCCTAAATCTTCCACACCAGCCTTCATGGAGCTCCATCTCCGAGACGTCCTGCACAATTGTGTCCCTCTAAATTTCTTTCCCTCCTTCCCATAGACTTTAATCATTCCGTTCAACAGTCGACACTCGCGATTCTCTCCTGTGTGTGTGTGTGTGTGAGAGACACACACTTCTAAAATACAAATGAGCACTTTTTCAGAAAGTGACAGCGGCCGAGACCCGGAGCCTCGGTTCCACCTCACAGCTCTCACGTGGACCTACACTACTGCCTTTATAGGTCACACACACACACACACACACACACACACACATGGCTCTGCCGCATGTTCTGTTATCATTCAGAATCTATCTTTCCTGGTATTTATTGTTCGGTAGAACATTAATCCACGATTCTGTTAAACCTCCTGCCAGTCATCTTCGAGACTCCGCCTCCAAGTGCCCTTAACTCCGCCCACACCGACGTGTAAACGGTCAGGGACATGTTTTGTGCACCGTGTAGTGTACACATACACACTTTCTTTTACCCCACAGTCAGCTCCAGAAGTATTGGCGCCCTTTAAAACATTTATGAATACTTTTGATGACGTAATTAAAAGTCACGGTTTATTTACAAACAAAATAAATGTGGGGGGGGGGGGAATTTTTTCCCATAATTTGACTCACCAATTTTGTTTGTATATACCAGGAGTGCCAATAACTCAAGCCTTCGGGGATGTATATGAACGTAGTGGTCATGTGACCTCCGCCTTCCCGGGGCTCTTGATGTCCTGCGTATTTATTAACGCCGACGAAAAATACGCTGTTTGTTTATTTACATTTTTTTCCCTCACATGATTTTACTTTTAGAACAAATTAATGTATTATTATTATTATTATATATATATTTTTATTTGTTTTCTTACGTCTCGTCCTCCTGAGCAGCAGGTGGCGCCGTGCATTTTTCCTATTATGTTTATCTCACACTTTGACGGCTCATATTTTCCCATAACCAAATAACACAACACTTTTTTTTTTAACATTTTATGATAAAAAATAACGCTTTGTGGCAAAATTTCATTCGTATCATTAACTGGAGTAAAAAGATCTAAAGAATTAATGTTTATTTATATTATTTCTTTTTCCAAGATTATTTGTATTTATCTGCTAACTTTAGTTGACTCCAACATGTCAGCGTTTGGCCTGTAGAGGGCGCTCTCGTGCTGTATAATGACGAGCGGATCTACGTAGCCGCGGCAAAACCACCGCTACGGATTTTTGGCCGATATTTACAGAAATGAATGAATTAGTTGCGATGAATTTATTCATTTAGTCCGCTTTGTTTTTTTTCTCCGTGTTTTTTGCGAGTAAACGTTTGTTTGTTTGTTTTTTTAGCTTCCAAGATTTTTTTTCCCCAAATATTCCGTCGGGAAGTTTTTTATTTATTTATTTTAACTTTTCCTCTTTTTCCTCTTTTCAGCCCACCGAAGCTTCCAGTCGTGGTTTCTGGAGTGGTGACAAAGGTACGGCGACGTCTCTCACACACACACACACACACCACACACACACACACATGGAAAATGCGGATCCTGGATGTATGTGTGTTTATCAGGGTTTCACTTTTTATCAGAAAATACACAGACAGATGCTCACTGACTGCACATCATGTATAATTCACATCCTGTGTGCAGCTCTCCGAGTCCCTGCAGGTGTGTGTGTGTGTGTGTGTGTGTGTGTGTGTGTGTGTGTGTGTAAATCAGTGTGCAGGTAAGGTTTCTCTCTCTCTGTGTTCTCTCTGGAGACCCACATTCCGAGATGAAAGTAGCGAGTGAGAAGCCGCACTGCCCCTGAAGCTTCAAACGAAAGCCCTCGGAAAGATCCGGAGAAACGGATCCTCGCTCTCGGAGACGCTGCTTTACCGCTCGCTTACGGGATCTGTCTTTTTTTTTCCCTCCCTCTTTCGAAGCTGAATGGCCGATTTATTTATTTTATTTATTCATTCATTCATCTTCTAGCGCTTTATCCGATCTTCCCTTGGGTCACGGGGAGTCTGTGTCTGTCTCAGGCGTCTATGGGCATTAATGCAGGATACACCCTGGATGGAATGACAACCCATCACACACACACACACACACACACACACACACATTCATACACTAGGGACAATTTTCCAAGGTGCCAATCAACCTACCGTGCATGTTTTTTGGACCGGGGGAGGAAACCGGAGAACCCGGAGAAAAACCCCCTGAGACACGGGGAGAACATGCACAAACTCTACACACACATGGCCGAGACGGGAATCGAACCCGGACCCTGGCGGTGTGAGGAGAACGTGATAAACACTAAACCACCACCGTGCCCCTTATTTTATTTATTTATTTATTTATAATACAGATTTATGTTTGATCCGCTACGTCGCGTGTATTATAGCAGCTATAAACGCTCCTTCCGTCGTGGAATTATTCGCAGCGGGGAGAAACGAATTAAGACGGATGGATCGGAGTTTCGATCGGAAGGTCATGGGTTCAAATCCCAGCACCACCATGATGCCACCGCTGGGCCCTCGAGCGAGGCCCTTAATTGTTTAACTGAATTATGTGTAAGGTGTTCTGGGTGACTTTAAATCCGTGTGTGTGTGTGTGTGTGTGTGTGTGTGTGTGTACTCCTCAGGGCGATAAGGACTTCACCCCTGCTGCGGCTCAGGTGGCTCACACGAAGCCCGTCCCCTCGGTGCAGAAGCTTCCTCCATCCCACCACATCAACCAGCACATCCACCAACCCCGCAAGTGAACCTCCGTCTCCTCCCAGTGCACGCGGACCACACCAGAACCACCCAAACCCAAACCGCCCCCACACACACACACACACACACACACATTCTTACCCCGTCATTCCCAACCCATCCCAAATCCCATACAGGAATCCCTACAGGAGTTCGAAATGCCAAATATACACTTTCCACCCGACCGATTCCCGTTCATTCCCGACCCGTTCCCGGTTCTTCCCGAACAAATCCGCTTCCATTTCACAACACGCTCGGTTTTCCAGCCAAACGATTCCCAACCCACTCCGAAACGCACCCAATTCCACCCAATCACCTCCACCCGCTCCCGAAAATTCCCAAGTCAGTGCTCAGGTTCACCAGGGGATTCCCAGCATTCCTCACGACCCCATCTCTCCCTCTCTCCCTCTCTCTCTCTCTCTCTCTCTGTGCCTGCCAGTGTTCTGCCTTGACCAACACCCTAACACACACACACACACACACACACACGGTTCTTTCGTTCCTTTTTCTAATCTACACTAAATCCGAGGCCCAGAGATTCGTCTCCCAACGCGGATGCGGAATTTTCCATTTCAGACGAGCGTTCTTTTGTTTTCCCGTTTCCTTTTTAGACCAGCGATGTTCCGGGAATGACGTCGTGTGTGAATAAATCAGTGTACGTGGAACGATGTGATGTTAGAAGTGAAGTGTGGCTGTCTGAATAAAGAGTTAATATAAAAACATCAAAGGTTTTCTGCGTCCGTCTCTGTCTCTCCCTCCCTCCCTCTCTCCCTCTCCCTCTCATCTCCCTCTCTCCTCTCTCTCTGTCTGTCCTCTCTCTCCCTCTCCCTCTCTCTCTCTCCTCTCTCTCTCTCTCTCTCTTTCTCTCTCTTTCTCTCTCTCCCTCTCTCTCACTCTCTCTTTCTCCCTCTCTGTCCCTCTCTCCAGGTGCCTCTTTCTCTCCCACTCCTCTCTCTCTCACCTCTATCTCTCTCCCTCTCTATATCCCTCTCTCTCTCTCTAGGTGTCTGTCCCTCTCTCTATATCCCTCACTCTCTGTCTACCTCGCTCTCTGTCCCTCTCTCCAGGTGCCTCTTTCTCTCCCTCTCCTCTCCCTCTCACCTCTATCTCTCTCCCTCTCTATATCCCTCTCTCTCTCTCCAGGTGTCTCTTTCTCTCCGTCTCCTCTCTCTCACCTCTATCTCTCTTCTCTCTCCCTCTCTATATCTCTCCTCTCTCTCTCTCTCTAGGTGTCTGTCCCTCTCTCTATATCCCTCGCTCTCCCTCTCTCTCTCTCCTCTCCTCTCTCTCTCTCTCTCTCTCCCTCCTCTCCCTCTCTCTCTCCCTCTCCCCCTCTCTGTCTCTCTCTCCCTCTCTCTCTCCAGGTGTCTCTTTCTCTCCCTCTCTATATCCCTCTCACTCTCTCTATAGGTGTCTATCTATCTCTCTATATCCCTCGCTCTCTCTCACTCTCCCCCTCTCCTCTCTCTCTCTCCAGGTGTCTGTTCTCACTCTCTCATTTCCTTGCAGCACAGAATTCCTCCTGTTGTGTAGAATAATGTGTGTGTGTGTGTGTGTGTGTGTGTGTGTGTGTGTGTGTGTGTTTTATTCAGGTCAAGGTCCTGCTGTTCCAGTGTGTTATCTGCTGTTTACATGCACCGATAGTGAACTGGGTACGCGGTCACCATGGCGTCGGGCCGCTCTGACCTTGAGCTGACCTTCGCTCAGGGTTTTGTTTTTTTTTTCACCACACAACCGAGAGTTTAAAAACTGCACCGAGCCACGAGTTATTAATAATATAGAATAATTATATATATATATATCAGTAATAATATTTATCTCTATTAATAATTATTATTCTTAATTTTACATTTTTGAATAAGTTTATTTTATATACACAATCCCGAACTTTTCCCTGATTTTCTATTAATTAATTATTAATTTGTTTTCTGATTCTTTTGATCTTTTTTTTTTTATCTCTTTATTTCCTTCCTGCCCCGGGCTCTTTTCCCCTCCTCCTTTCCCTCTCATTCCCCCTCTCCCTTTATCATTTCTTTCCCTCTCATTTAACCTGCCATAATGTTGTACAAATACATTTTTAAAATTAAATAAATAAATATAAGTATTTTTTTTTATTCCTTTTATTTATTTCCTTATTGCTCCAGTCTCCTTTTCTCGCTCTTCTCTTTCTCTCCCTCCTTCTCACTCCATCCTCCCTCTTACTCATTCATTCATTCATCTTCTACCGCTATATCCAATCTTCTCTCGGGTCACGGGGAGTCTGTGTCTATCTCAGGCATCTATGGGCATTAAGGCAGGATACACCCTGGATGGAATGCCAACCCATCACACACACACACACACACACACACACACACACACACACATTCATACACTAGGGACAATTTTCCAAGGTGCCAATCAACCTACCGTGCATGTTTTTGGACCGGGGGAGGAAACCGGAGAACCCGGAGAAAAACCCCCTGAGACACGGGGAGAACATGCAAACTCCACACACACATGGCCGAGACGGGAATCGAACCCGGACCCTGGCGGTGTGAGGCGAACGTGCTAACCACTAAACCACCGTGCCCCCTCCCTCTTACTCATTTTTAATTATTTATCCATTTTTAATTATTCTTCCCTTCTTTAGCCTCATTCTCCCTCCCCCCTCTCTCTCTCTCTCTCTCTCTCTCTCTCTCTATCCCTCCATCTCTCTCGCACTTTTTTATCTAACGATTTTATAAAAAGAAAAGAGAACTTCATTCGTTTTATTTATTTCCCGGCATCATGAATCGTCCACTAGATGGCGCTGTCTCTGCACTTTTCCTTCTGGAAATAAAAGCTGCTGACGCCAGCAGCAGAGTAAAGCTCCAGTGATCCGCGGGTTTTAATCCCTCACACACCTTCACATCCTGGAAGAAGAAGAAGAAGCGAAAGCAGGACTTTCATCTGATACCAAACCATTAAAACCATTAAACCCATTAAACCCCAGCGCGTCCTGACGCTCCGCAGGTCATGTGACCTTCACGTGTCTGCCTGACTTTCAACTGATGTGGGATCAGATACTTTACACTTAACAAAGTGCCATGTGTGTGTGGAGTTTGTGCATGTTCTCCCCGTGTCTCAGGGGGGTTTTTCTCCGGGTTCTCCGGTTTCCTCCCCCGGTTCCTCCCCCGGTCCAAAAACATGCACGGTATGTTGATTGGCACCTTGGAAAATTGTCCCTAGTGTATGAATGTGTGTGTGTGTGTGTGTGTGTGTGTGTGTGTGTGTGTGTGTCCTGTCTTAATGCCCATAGACACCTGAGATAGACACAGACTCCCCGTGACCCGAGGGAAGATCGGATAAAGCGCTAGAAGATGAATGAATGAATGAATGAATAATATATATCTATATATATATATATATATATATATATATATATATATATATATATATATATATATATATATATATATATATATATATATAGATATATATATATATATATATATATATATATATATATATATATATATATATATATATATATATATATCTATATATATATATATATATATATATATATATATATATATATATATATATATAGGGAGGTGATAGCCTAGTGGTTAAGGTGTTGGACTCTGGACCGAAAGATCATGGGTTCAAACCCCACCACCACTAAGCTGTCACTAGTGGGTCCTTGAGCAAGGCCCTTAACCCTGAATTGCTCAATTGTAAGTCGCTCTGGATAAGAGCGTCTGCCAAATGCTGCAAATGTAAATGTAAAATATATATATAATATACAATATCTCTGTATTTGTATGTTGTGTGTTCTGTTTTACATATTCATAAACAGTGGCATAAAATTGGTGAAGAAAAAAAAACACCATCAAAAGTATTTGGACACCCGGGCTTCTCCAGCATCTTCAAACTCAGACACACAATCGTGTAGGACGTCTTCGGATGCAGCAGCATGAACGTCTGCTTCACGTGAACCAGGAGAGCCAAAACCTGCTTCATGAAGATTCTGGATGGAGTAAAAGATCCCCTGCTATCGAGCTCCATGATGAACGTCCTGAAACCTCTGCACCTTCTCACACCCTTATAGCTGAAGGATCTCCGCAAAGTCCAATGGAACATCTCGCCAAAGAGTGGAGCTCGTTATAAAGGTAAAGGCACAATAATAATAATAATAATAAAGAAGGGAAGGGGCACGGTGGCTTAGTGGTTAGCACGTTCGCCTCACACCACCAGGGTCCGGGTTCGATTCCCGTCTCGGCCATGTGTGTGTGGAGTTTGTGCATGTTCTCCCCGTGTCTCAGGAGGTTTTTCTCCGGGTTCTCCGGTTTCCTCCCCCGGTCCAAAAACATGCACGGTAGGTTGATTGGCACCTTGGAAAATTGTCCCTAGTGTATGAATGTGTGTGTGTGTGTGTGTGTCCTGTGATGGGTTGGCATTCCATCCAGGGTGTATCCTGCATTAATACCCATAGACACCTGAGATAGACACAGACTCCCCGTGACCCGAGGGAAGATCGGATAAAGCGCTAGAAGATGAATGAATGAATGAATGAATGAATAAAGAAGGGTAAATAAGCAGGTCTTGTTTGATGTGTAAAACGATCTCGCTTATATTCTACTTTATTTAACTAGTATTAAAAAACCCACGTGGCTTAAATTAAGATAATTACTTAAAATGACCAAATCAGAGTTCATGTTACCATCAGAATCGAAGAGCTTTTATTTGTCACATAAACATTACATCACAGTGAAATTCCTTCTTTGTATATCCTGCTTGTATTTATGGAAGCTGGGGTCGGAGATGATACGGCGCCCCCTGGAGCACAGAGAGAGAGAAGGGCCTTGCTCAAGGGCCCAAGAGTGGCAGCTTGGCGATACTGGCGATCGAAACCCCCCTGACCTTCCGATCAGTAACCCAGAACCTTAAACCACTGAGCTACAAAGTGCTGATACTGGAGACTCCTTCCGTCAATGAGGAGTTGAATAAACACCTCGCCGGAAACTTCACCACAGCAACAATTCGAAGACGCCGTTACCATGGAAACTGTATCCTATCAACCATTGGTTATAGTTAATGACTCCACAATTTTCGACCAATCAGAATCCGGAATTTATTTATAACGCAATAACGCTGTAACAGTGAGACAGACTCGGGATTGTGGCGTGTTCGAGTTTCAACCGTTTTCATTTTCATTCCAGGTAGTGTTTTTTTTTTGGTTTTTTTTACGCCCCCACCAGATTCTAAAGTATTGGCACCTTTTGAATCCCAGCTCTGGAGTCTCAGACTCGCACCTATGTAATGAGCGCGTGCGTTTGAATATTAGGCCACGCCCACCAACCAACTATTTCACCTATTATTACATCGAGTTGATGTTTACTTTCACAGCATTCGTTCCTCAGACTTCTGTAGAATTCTAGTAAAAGTGTTCATAAAGTTTAATGTTAATAAAGTAAATTTTCTTCCGATAGTGTCGATGTTTAGCATTGTTGGTTCGACCCTGAAATGATTTTTAGGTGTTGTAAAACGTTTTGATCTTCTGGATCAACGCTCACAAAAAGAGACCAGAATAAATAAGAAAATAAATGATTGTGAAAATTTTCAAGTATTAAAATCGCAGCGTTACTTCTGTTTACTGCCGCCGAGGCGCCTCCTAGTGGCGGCTTCCTGAAGCTTCCTCTCCGCTTCTTCTGCCTTCTTCCGTTCCTCTTTAAGTTCTTTGTACCTCCACTTGGGTATCTGAAGGAACTGGTCGTTGCTGCAGCTGCTTTTGCGCCGCTCTTTCTGGGGTTCGTGGTCCGGCGTCGGAGCTTTGATGATCCTCAGTTTGGGCACCACGAGACCCGGTCTCACGCTGCTCCGTCTCACCAAGTGAAGCGGGAGGAGACTTCCTCTCCGTAGCGCAAGAGCGTCCCGGGGAGCCTCGGGCTGAAGGCTGGAACGCCTGTTTTGGGGTTTAGGCAACAGAGTGATGCGAGAGTTCTGGAAGAGGCGTTTGTAGGTCTCCAGGCGTTCCGATCCGAGCCCTTTGAGCTGCTGCATGTGCTGCTTTTTCAGGATCTCCTGGACCGAGTAGCGGCGTTTTCCGACGCGAGGCGGACTCCTGGGACACACGGTCCGACACGACGTGGCGATTAACGGGCTGCCCAGCGACGTGGTCATTTGGACCATGTGGTCGAAGACGCCGTCTTCTGACGCGTCCGTGACGTTGCTGATGTCGAAGAAGTTGCGCAGAGACTCCGCCATCTTCTGGAGGCAGTTTTTGTGCTGCTGAGATTTGGCCACCAGGGCCGGCAGTAAGGGCCACTCGGGCCTGTACGAGTCCGTGCACTGTTCCGGACACGGCCGGTCGACGAGACGCTGGAAGACGAAAGCCGTCTCGTATCGTCCGGTGAACAAAGCCCACTCGCGAGGACTCAGCTTACGCCCGTTGTCCCGGGCTTCCAGATCGGCTCCTAGGAACACGAACCAGGGATTAATTAAGATCATTATTAATGACCAATTAGAGAAACTCGTTAACCATGTATTGCATATTTTCCACCTTGTTGACCACAAAGTAGGAGATGTATATTTATTTTTTTGGGGCGGGGGGTTCTGTTTCTTTTCAGATCTGCTCTGGAGTGGAAGATCTCCTGCTTTAGAGCTCCAAACCCAAATCAACACAAAGTACTGACAGCACCAGAGGAGCTTCCTCACCTTCTCACCTACATCCGAATGTGACTTTCCTCACACCCTTTCCAGCCGAATGAATCTCCACATATCTAGAGGAACATCTTCCCAGAACATTGCACCTCATGATAAAGACACATGGAGTCTAAAGAGTCCCGGTACAGAGATCAGGTACCTGCCATGACGAGCGCTCGGACGCAGTCCACTCGGCCCTGGATGGCGGCTTTCATCAGCGCGGTGAAGCCGTGGCAGTTCCTCTTCTCGATGTCGAGGCCTGGGAAGTAGTTGAGCAGGTAGTTTGTGATCGTGACGTGACCTGAAATCAGGAAGCAAAGAAATTTCTCAATGCACAAACATACGTTTCCCTGGTATGATGCAGGAAGGAGTCACAAATTCCAAAAACATTCCTTTTTTTTTTTTTTTTTTTTTTTTTACTCCGGATCTTTGTTAGGAGTCGGATTTTAGGAGTCATTGATAACATGCATTGATAATGAACAGTAATGAATAAATAAATAAATAAATAATGTCATGTCTGAAAGTCATGGGGCACGGTGGCGTAGTGGTTAGCACGTTCGTCTCACACCGCCAGGGTCCGGGTTCGATTCCCGTCTCGGTCATGTGTGTGTGGAGTTTGTGCATGTTCTCCCCGTGTCTCAGGGGTTTTTTCTCCGGGTTCTCCGGTTTCCTCCCCCGGTCCAAAAATATGCACGGTAGGTTAATTGGCACCTTGGAAAATTGTCCCTAGTGTATAAATGTGTGTGTGTGTGTGTGTGTGTGCCCTGTGATGGGTTGGCATTCCATCCAGGGTGTATCCTGCCTTAATGCCCATAGACGCCTGAGATAGACACAGACTCCCCGTGACCCGAGGGAAGATCGGATAAAGCGCTAGAAAATGAATGAATGAATGAATGAATGTCTGAAAGTCAAGAATGTCTGAATTTTCGGAATCCGAATCACTAAATTCCCAGCGTTCCCATCGGAATTCTCCACAGCCGAGGAGGAGGCGGAACCCACCGGCCTGTGAGGCTGTGATCAGCGCCGTGTTTCCCTCGTTGTCCTGCCAGTTCACGTCCAGGTGAGGACACAGAGAAAGCACGATGACCACGTCCACGTAGCCATGGTAACACGCCACCATCAGCGCCGTCTGCACCAACACATCATCATTGTACATCGTACAGGTAGGAAAACATTTTTCCAAAATAATCTACAGAAAAATATCTCAAGATCATCCGTTTTTCAGGAAAACAAAAAACAGTCTCTAAAGCCCCGCCCCCAGGAACGATGCAGGCTAGAATGGGCGGAGCTTTCTTAATTAGCCGAGGCACATTTTAGTGAATTTTCTGTCGTTCTTGTCGGAAAACGACCTCTAAAATGTGTTTTAAATGATATTTTATTATTTAATGTGATTTAATATTATTTGATATTTGCTCAGCACTGTTTCTTCAATTTTAACATAACAAGATCATAAAATAACAAGTTATGACAACTAATTATCTAGAAAAGAAAAAGTTATAAAATATTGACTATGTAACTGTTTATTATAATATTGTGTAATAATAATATTTATGGTCAAATGTTAAATTAATGAGAGTATCTTGATATTAAATACACATAGCGTATTCATATGTTGGCTGTAAAGAAAATGTAAATAGGATGAGATATTAATTCCAGAAAAAACAAGATAGTATCTTGTAAGTCAAAATAACAGGAGGAGTCAATCATATAATAATATTATCAGGAGGAAAAACAAGATATCAGGTTGAAGTTATGGGATAATTGTTAACGTTAAGAGAGAGACTTGTGGTATATTTACTCATAAATGACCGGATATTGAGACATTACGTAGAAAACTATCAGTAAACTACGTTTAAATTTAGCTAATTTTTTTTATGAGATATTTGGTGGAAAATAATCCATCCATACATTCATCTTCTAGCGCTTTATCCGATCTTCCCTCGGGTCACGGGGAGTCTGTGTCTATCTCAGGCGTCTATGGGCATTAAGGCAGGATACACCCTGGATGGAATGCCAACCCATCACACACACACACACACACACACACACACACACACACACACACACTATCATACGCTAGGGACAATTTTTCCAAGGTGCCAATCAACCTACCGTGCATGTTTTTGGACCGGGAGGAAACCGGAGAACCCGGAGAAAAACCCCCTGAGGCACGGGGAGAACATGCACAAACTCCACACACACATGACCGAGACGGGAATCGAACCCGGATCCTGGCGGTGTGAGGCGAACGTGCTAACCACTACGCCACCGCGCCCCCCGGTGGAAAATAATATATTTTTTTAAATGTGACCTATTTTTTTTATATTAATTGAACCTTAATAGGGGTTAATAAGTGGAAATGTATAAGATATTAATTTACATTTTTTACATTTTAAGTTAAAATTACAACTATTATTTGGAAAATGGGCACGGTGGTTTCGTGGTTATCACGTTCCCCTCACACCGCCAGGGTCCGGGTTCGATTCCCGTCTCGGCCATGTGTGTGTGGAGTTTGTGCATGTTCTACCCCGTGTCTCAGGGGGTTTTTTTTTCTCTGGGTTCTCCGGTTTCCTCCCCCGGTCCAAAAACATGCACGGTAGGTTGACTGGCACCTTGGAAAATTGTCCCTAGTGTATGAATGTGTGTGTGTGTGTGTGTGTGTGTGTGTGTCCTGCGATGGGTTGGCATTCCATCCAGGGTGTATCCTGCCTTAATGCCCATAGACGCCTGAGATAGGCACAGACTCCCCGTGACCCGAGAAGATCGGATTAATAGATATAAAGCGCTAGAAGATGAATGAATGAATATATTCAGAATATATATATTCTAATATATAAAGATATAAAGATATAAATCCATGTGGTTGAAATACATTGGAATGAAAACACAAAGTTTTCTGGAAGCCTGTTCGGCTCTGTTTTGATCCCACGCGGTATTTGTGAGATTGTGTGTCTGAATCTCATCAGAGAATCGTCTGCGTTATTGTTAGTTTGTTTGTTTGGGGTTTTTTTTACGGGATTTCTGCGCTTTCACACATGACTGTGAATCGTGTTTGCATTGCATTTAAGTTCCTCCGGATAAAACCCAAAAAAAACCCTCTCTGGTGTGAAGAGAAATAATAATGTAAATGTTATGCTAATGTATGCAGGTGACATTCAGTTTCATGTTGTGTTTTATTTTCCTGCTCAGCTCAGACTCAGATACCTGTGTGACTGTAATCTGCAGCCTGGAATAGAACGGATTAGCCTCGGGGTCGAGTGGCCGAGCCGCACGCTTTTTATTTTAATATCGATTAACAGCGATGGTGAACGCGGTGTGTGTCGGGGCGGCCGTGAGAGACGACTGGTGACGTCACGGAGCACCGCGACCATCCCACGTGTTTTAATTCAATGTTATACCAAATTGCGACCATTTCGTTATTGGTGTAGAGTCATTCACTCAAAGCTAATCACATTTGGAACAGTGTGTGTGTGTGTGTGTGTGTGTGTGTGTGTGTAAGAGATGAAGTAAAGCACCACCATGTCCTGAATATGATTCATTGTGTAAAAGTCCCGACTTGCACAGCACTTTATATTAGAGTTGTATCAGATATTTGAAGCCAAACACACACGCGTTTTTTGTTTGTTTGTTTGTTTGTTTGTTTTTTGGTGACCCAAAAAAAGCAATGTTTCTCAAACTTGTGCATTTGAAAATGTCATTTTTTCTCTCCGGCTTTTTTTTAGAAACGGAGTCAAATCACCTGAACTTCTGAACGTTTTACTTCTCATCTTTAACCTGACAGGAACGTTTAATCCAGGGTCAGAGATCCTCCCTTCCCAGAAGAGCCTCTGTCTACCTGTCTATCCATCCATCCATCCATCCATCCAGAAATGGAATGAGACAGAGGTTAAACCATAGTCGAGTCACCTTAAGTGAAAAAGCAGCAGGTAAACCGGATTATAATCCGGAGTGATTTTGTCCCCATAATTCCTGCCTGAAGTGAGTGAATGAATCATTTCATAAATTAGTGAGTGAATTAATCATTTAATGAGTTAGTGAGTGAGTGAGTGAGTGAGTGAGTGAATGTATCATTTAATGCGTTAATGATTGAGTGAATAAATCATTTAATAACTTAGTGAGTGAATGAATCATTTAATTACTTAGTAAGTGAGTGAATGAATCATTTAATGAGTTAGTGATTGAGTGAATGAATCATTTAATGACTTAGTGAGTGAATGAATCATTTAATGACTTAATGAGTGAATGAATCATTTAATGACTTAGTAAGTGAGTGAATGAATCATTTAATGAGTTAGTGATTGAGTGAATGAATCATTTAATGACTTAGTGAGTGAATGAATCATTTAATGACTTAGTGGGTGAATGAATCATTTAATAACTTAGTGAGTGAGTGATTGAATTAGTGAGTAAGGAAATGTTCAAGCCCGCATAGCCATGGAAACATAAAATGACAAGTTGCGATTTGTTTGATTTCATATCGAGAAATAAATCAATCTTCATGTAACAGTCCCGAGTCTCTGCCAGGGTCCAGTAAGGACAAGATCATCATCCAGACAGTACTGAGAGTAGAAAGTAAAGATCTTTACCTTCTAAATCTGTCCCCACTGAAGAGTGTTTTTACCTGCCATAGATTTTGAAGCCATGATTGAAGTAAATAAAAGCAAACAGTTCAAGTAAATTTGAAAAAAAAAAAAAAAAAACAGATAAATGTTTGTGTCAGTGGCAAAACCGTAAATATGTTAAAGGTTACGTAAAGGTTATATATTTGGAAAAACAGAGCTCAGTGCAGTGCATCATTTTTAAGTGAATCATTTTTAAGACTGAAAAGAACTCAGTGGACCATTAGGGGAAACACCACTAGATTAGTGGTTTTTACTGGAAAAAGAAAAAGAAAAAGAAAGAAAGAAAGAAAGAAAGGAAAAAGCACCGATTTTCCGCTTACCCGATTGTTCTTATCGGTTTCTCGCACCTCTTCCTCCGTGACCCCCTGCCGGATCAAAGCTTTCACCGTCAGCACGTTGTTGGTGCAACAGGCTCCGAACAGCGACAGCGTCCCGGGGGAAGATGCGCACTCCGACTCCAGCAGATCATCATCATCCGGCGGGTAAAACGAGTCATCCGAGGCGATGCTCCGGGTGTCGAACGAATCCGAGAGGTCGCTGTATTCCTCGTACTCTTCTTCGGAGTAATCACACGAGTCCAGATCGTCATCGCCGTAGTTGTGGAGATCCCGCGACTCGTGTGGGATGCCGGGGTGGACCTGCGTGGTGATGCTGAGTTTGGGTTTGAGTTTGCCCGGTGAGGAGCCTCCACCATCCTCCTGGTCCCTCATTAGCGCTCACTGTTAAACGCCTTTTTTTTTTTAACCAATCAGTTTATGATTTGTAAGGTCCATTTTGCTCCACCAAGTCCTGAAAAAACATCATTAGAATTCGAAATCAGGCCAATGCGTTCACCAACATGTCCTCCTGGGACGTCCTCCAAAAACTTGACTTGGCTCCAGATTTCCCGCATCATGTTTCCGATAAAACAGCTATAAACATATATTTATCTGTCTAAAATAACAAGCCGCTGAACGTCAATATAAATCCGCATCGTTGCGTTTGCGGGTCCATCTGCAGCTCTCCAACTGAGCTCCATAATCCGATTAGATTAGCTCCCCGTCTTCCTCCTCCGGTCTGTTAGAGATTTGATCATCCAGGGTTCCTGTTAGAGCGGTGTTTTCTAAACACGTGTTCATCTGCAGCTCCGCGTCAAACACGAGGGGAATTTTCTTTTTTTTTTTTTACTTTCGTTTTATTGCTGACGCGCTTTTCTTTCTTCTTTCTTGTTCGAGTTGCTCTTCCGAAATACCGCCGTCCAACTTCCACTACAGCAAAAAGCCGACATCACTGTCACCCAACAAAACTGAAAGCAAACATCCCTGGAGAATCATGGAGAACTTTATCTTCTGCTTTTATAGTGCGCATTATGAATTATGAATTTATATTCAATTATTACTTTAAATTATTCAACTTTTACTCTAAATAATTAGCCATATTTAATTATTAATAATTATAGAATTATATTATATTATATTATATTATATTATATTATATTATATTATATTATATTATATTATATTATATTATATTATATTATATTATATTATATTATATTATTTAAGGGCACAGTGGTTTAGTGGTTAGCACGTTCGCTTCACCTCCAGGGTCCAGGGTTCGATTCCCGTCTCGGCCATGTATGTGTGTGGAGTTGTGCATGTTCTCCCCGTGCCTCAGGGGGTTTTTTTTTCTCCGGGTTTTTTTCCAGTTTCCTCCCCCGGTCCAAAAACATGCACGGTAGGTTGATTGGCACCTTGGAAAATTGTCCCTAGTGTGTATGCATGAATGTGTGTGTGTGTGTGTGTGTGTGTGCGTGTGTGTGTAGTGTGTGTGTGTGTGTGTGTGTGTGTGTGTGTGTGTGTGTGTGATGGGTTTGGCATTCCATCCAGGGTGTATTCCTGCCTTAATGTTTACGTTTTATAGAGATAGACACAGACTCCCCGTGACCCGAGGGAAGATCGGATAAATCGGTAGAAAATGAATGAATGAATGAATGAATGAATATTATATATTATATTATATTATATTATATTATATTATATTTATCTTATTATTATATATATTATATTATATTATATTATATTATATTATATTATATTATATTATATTATATTATATTATATTTTTGTGTTTCTTCAATAAAGATCCGATTAAGTACTGTCTTGTTTTGCCCTGAAACACTTGGAGCTCATACAGATTCTTCTCCATCCCCGGAGTTTTATCGCTTCATCATGCTGTTCTACAAAGAGAAACCCTGCTGGTGAGAGGAATAGGAAAGAGAAACACGGGATGCTGATAATCAATAATCGACAACGGTGTCGTGAGATGAAGTTGCTGGTGGGGACCACAGGTAAAGTACATCTTGTGATAAAAGCACCACCTGGTGTGTTTTATTACTTTTATGCCACAACAGTTTGCCAAAACATTATTGTAAAATGCTGATTTAGGGGCGGAGCTTCGTATTTATCGACTTTATCAATCCGAACCCTTTGATGGATATTTTTCCAAAACTTTCCCCTGATATTATGATGTTATATGTTTACGATGTAAAACATGTAAACGTTTTATTGTGCAAATCTTAACTATGAACCAAATTATGTGACCAATCACAACAAAGCAGATGTTACATCACCTTTTTTAATTACATGTCCTGTTTAATTCCATATAACTCCAGGTAATAAAAAGTTTAAGGAATATTTATGGAACGCACTGTACATATTGGTCAATCAATGTTTATGTAAATCGGGAATGTGTTTATTTAATTATGTTTAAAAAAAAATAACCACGAGGTTGTTCGGAAGTTATTTGTATTGCAGGGAAAGCCCCGTCTCTGCAGTGTTTTCCCATCAGAAAAAAAACGCTCTAATTACCCTGAATTATCCGAAGATCTCTTGAGAACTCCACACAAACACACTTTGGCCCAAAACTGAACCTGAATGAGAAAATTAGTGTGGATTTTTTTTCTCCTTTATTTCAAAATGAGCATGTTTTTGATCAGATAAATAATAGATGAATGATTCCCTGAAGCCTGAGGGTCAATCAGTTGATGAGTAATTAGTCGCGGCGTTCAGAATGACCTTCCTATTACGCGCTGGACTCTGAGAGCACCTCTTTATTTGATTACAATTCATTTCTCTCTGCGCTTCTTCGTTCCGCATCGCAATTAAGGGCTTAATGAACGAGCAAATGAATGGATACTGTACAGCAGGGGTGAACGAGCAAATGAATGGATACTGTACAGCAGGGGTCACCAACGTGGTGCCCGTGGGCACCAGGTAGCCCCCAAGGAGCACATGAGTAGCTCTCAGGCTTGCTATAAAAAGTGCACAACTCATCAGTGAGATGCGTCTATAATGTAAAATGTAGTTAATTCGTTGTTGATAGTCACTGTCAAGTGTATTTACATAGATAAATGAGTATCATTAATAATAATAATAATAATAATAATATATAACATAATAACTAAGGTAATTATTTGTTATTTCAGAGGAGTTATTTCAAACTGAGTATTTCAAACTGGTAGCCCTTTATAACTCGGTGTCCACTCGGTGTCCATGTAGTAGCTCTCAGTTACAAAAAGGTTGGTGATCCCTGCTGTACAGCATCAACCTCCGACTGTAATAACACAAAACAAACACTCAGAGGTGTGGACTGTTTCTGGGGTTTATTTTGGCTCAAAAAGAATGATTTGATGCATCAACAATGGTGTTGCCTGAACGTTTTTCCCATTTAAAACAAAAACAACTTAAATAGCGTCAATACACACACTTTTACTGGCCAAATGCGCCACATATTAATAACACGTATATGTAAGATGTTTATTAGAGTATAAAAAGAGGTATATTAACATGAACGGGAAAGTGTCCAGTGTTGGGCTGCGTCACACACTGAACCCAAACGTCTAATTTATACACTATAAAACGTCCATAAGTTTGTGGACACCTGATATAGTATGTGCTTTTTTTTTCCACATTTACTCTTCAGTTTGCTCTGATTATTCCGTCCACTCGTCTTCCACAAGGTTTTGTCGTGATTTCTGTTCATCTAAAGTCAGCTTCTGCTGTAGGTGAGGAGGCCTGGGGTGCAGTCAGTGCAGTCACATTTATCCCAAAGGTGTTCAGTAGGGTTGAGATCAGAGCTCGTTAGCAGGCCAGTCAAGAAGCTTTCTCTGGAATCCATGTACAGCAGGTCTTCTTGGGGCGTCGCTTTGCAGTGTCACGCGTGTTTGTGTGCTTTGTGGTAGCACAAATGGAGAAGAACCACGTATGGTAGGAAAAGTCTGGTGTCTAAATACATTTAAACAGTACTTCTTGGACAAGCTGTTTTTTTTTTATCCTAATAACTTTATAAAATAGAGAGAAGGAAAGGCTGGAGTGGGAAGGTGTGTTTCAGGGAAATCTCGTTCTTTAAATTATTAAACCATAATTATGGGCAACATGCTGTAGAATAACATGCTCGTGTGTTTATCTGCACCTCCTTACAGCTCCTGTTCCCTTTAGTCGACTTTTCATTTTCGAGAATTAAAACACAGATATTTATAATAAATCACCGCCAAAAATAATAATAATAAATAAATAAATAAATAAAAACGTAACAGTGCATGGGCTTTATAGGGTTAATGCTTGAATCCCCGCTGCATCATTAGTGCATTGTTATATAAGCGATTTAAAGCCCTTTGTGAAGCGTGAATGTAAAAGCCATCTGTCGGGTGTTTTTCACTCGCACTTCTACACATCCAGGTCAATGAAATCAGCCGGCTGGACCATCCCACCACGCCGTGACCTAAAAACAGCACCCAGCAAGAAACAAAAAAAACACACAGCGTGGCTAATTAACTGTACATTCTCCATTTCAGTGTGCGTGTGTGTGTGTGTGTGTGTGTGTGTGAGAGAGAGAGAGAGAGAGAGAGAGAGAGAACAAAAATGAAACAATTTCCTATAGGTATTATTATGATGCAATCCTCAGGACCAATGATAAACCTTCTCTCTGTGGTTTCACTGTAATAAACAAATATTGCGCATAAATATTCCTTACGCTGTTTTTCCCTAAAGCAATTCCAAAAGCATCCTAAATATTAACAAAACAATTTGCACAAACACGGTGGCGTAGTGTTTAGCATGTTCGCCTCACACCGCCAGGATCCGGGTTCGATTCCCGTCTCGGTCATGTGTGTGTGGAGTTTGTGCATGTTCTCCCCGTGCCTCAGGGGGTTTTTCTCCGGGTTCTCCGGTTTCCCCTGGTCCAAAAACATGCACGGTAGTTTGATTGGCACCTTGGAAAATTGTCCCTAGTGTATGAATGTGTGTGTGAATGTGTGTGTGCGTGCCCTGCGATGGGTTGGCATTCCATCCAGGGTGTATCCTGCCTTAATGCCCATAGACGCCTGAGATAGGCACAGACTCCCCGTGACCCGAGGGAAGATCGGAAAGCGGTAGAAGATGAATGAATGAATGAATGAATGAATTTGCACAAACAGCACAACACAGTGGAACTCAGTGCAAGAGCCTGAACTTTTCTTTCTTTTCTTCAGGATTTGTGCATCAGAAGTCTTTTTGTTTCGGCTTGTTCACGATGTATAAATTACGGTTCGGATTCCAACAATGTAAAAAAAATGCGCAAAGCTGAATTTCTTCACCTCCACCAAGATGCCTTTAGTGGGCCCCTGAACAAGGCCCTTACCCCTCGATGTACTCAGTAGTAAGTCTCTCTGGATAAGGGCGTCCCCCAAATGCCGTAAATGTTCTTTCCGAACATCTTTAAAAGATTTATCACACCATTATTCTGTTAGGATAAGGGCTTCACCCTTCCGGAAAGACGATCCACTTGATTTCGTGGAGATTACCTGGAGATCCGTTCAGTGTGTGAGATCACCGCTCTATAGCAGGAGATTCATTCATTCATCTTCTAGCGCTTTATCCTCCTCGGGGAGTCTGTGTCTATCTCAGGTGTCTATGGGCATTAAGGCAGGATACACCCTGGATGGAATGCCAACCCAACCCATCGCACACACACACACACACACACACACACACACACACACACACACACACACACACACACACACAAGGGACAATTTGAACCGGAGAAAAAAACCCCGAGACACGGGGAGAACATGCAAACTCCACACACACACACACACACACACACACACACACACACACATGGCCGAGACGGGAATCGAACCCGGATCCTGGAGGTGTGAGGAAAACGTGCTAACCACTAATCCACCGTGCATGTTTACTCATCTTTAATTTCCCCTTTTCTACAGCAAGCAGGGGAAATAATACGGGTGGGAGATCCAAACATGGTGAAGATGGTGTGACAAAGTGAGCTATAATTACACAATTATTATTATTATTATTATTATTATTATTATTATTATTATATTATAATTTCAATAATAGTAATAATTGAATCTGAGGTGACATAATGGAATATTACTTCTTATGGACAGTTTACACGTGTGTGTGTGTGTGTGTGTGTGTGTGTGTGTGTGTGTGTGTGTGTGTGTGTGTGTGTGTGTGTGTGTGTTTGTGTTTACACTCACACAGACTCTTCCAGGCTGGACAGGAAGTTATCGATCTCTTCCTGAGGAATGTCAACGTCCAGCTGGGCCAGGTACTTGTACAGGGAGGCGAATGTGTCGAAGGGGATTTGAGTTGCTTGGCTCTCCGTGTCCTCGCTTAGGATCTCGCACGCAAACTTCAGAGCGCTGATGATGGTCTGTGAACGCAAAAAACCTACCTGAGGACCGTCATGCACACTCTCCTACCTGTTACAATGCGTAATTCACTTCTCCCTTGTTCTACATGTAACCCCACACACACACACACACACACACACACACACACACACACACACGTAGAAAAATCTATATTCATATTACTTTTTTTTTCCTTTTATACTAAATGTGTTTATAAGGATTAGATGGTGGTATTTTACAGTCCAACACTGCCCCCGAGTGGTATCTCTGGGAAATACACCCCCCGCACTAAAGCGCTAGATCGGATATAATCCAGGCGGATTAAATCATCACGTGACCCGAATAAACACACCATCTCCACTCACTCCGCTTAAAGTGCTGCACCCGAGAGCAAAGAAATCCATCCAGTCCACCTCGTCGCTGAAGTTCCCGAGCGTCAGCAGTGTGTCCATCTGTTCGGCTGGCAGGCCCAGACCTTTCCACTTCTTCTCCAGCTCGTCTCTGGTGATGGTCTTTTTGGATGAAAGCTACAAAGGACAAAACCTCATCGTATTTCCTTACACACAGTTTTCACAAAGCCATTCGATTCAGACGATTGGTTGGAACGAGCGAGTCAGAGGGGCCTGTGGTAAGGGCCAAACTCCAGGAGATGATATCGGGAAAGGAACCGGAATCAAATGGGAAACCCGTCCGTATCTAACGAGTCCAGTGAATTTCGTATACTTGGTATCTCTAAACCTGATTTCTCCTGATTCCGCACATCAGGATGGAGTGGAACCCTGAAGATCCATGAGGATACTGTGGAGGATCTCAAGGACCAGCAATGAATGTAAAATAGATAGTTAATTATAGATGGATGGATGGATGGATGGACGGGAGGGAGGGAAGGAAAGAGGGAGTGTTCTCCTCCACAGTAACCTCATATTGTTGTAGAAGTTCATATTCATTCATTCATCTTCTAGCGCTTTATCCGATCTTCCCTCGGGTCACGGGGAGTCTGTGTCTATCTCAGGCGTCTATGGGTATTAAGGCAGGATACACCCTGGATGGAATGCCAACCAATCGCAGGGGCACACACACACACACACACACACACATTCACACACTAGGGACAATTTTCCAAGGTGCCAATCAACCTACCGTGCATGTTTTTGGACCGGGGGGGGAAACCGGAGAACCCGGAGAAAAAACCCCTGAGGCACGAGGAGAACATGCACAAACTCCACACACACATGGCCGAGACGGGAATCGAACCCGGACCCTGGCGGTGTGAGGCGAACGTGCTAAACACTAAACCACCGTGCCCAGAAGTTCATATTCTATTTCTTAAATGTTCATTGTGGGGATAAAAATGCAGGTGTAGGAGACGAACCTGTTTGTGAAGGACTTTGAGGAGACCTGGAGTGAGTGTGCTGCCCGTCTTCTGAGATGTTACGGAGATTTCCAGCCTGTCTTTGACCGGAAGAGGATTGCCTTCCGAGAGCGCCGTGAAATAACTGAAAAACACAAACGTCAGCGGCGTACGTTTAATCCGAGTTCTGATGCGTTTTGGTTTCTGTAGCAACGGTGCGATGACAGGGACGCTGTACGTAAATGATCATATTGTCATATTGAATATCATATTTTTCAAACCAGATGTTCATCAGACAATGATGGAAGGAGTAAATTCAGCCACGAGGGGTTCCTGAGGTGCAGTCAGTGTTCACACTCATCCCTAATGTGTTCACTATAGCAGGAGATCTTCCACATCATCCAAAGTACACATCTCCATAACGCTGGCTTTGTGCACAAATGGAACAGGTTTGTGTTTCCTGGTTTACAGTGAAGGGAAAAGGTCGCGATCCTGCATCCTAAAGGACGGTGCATTTCCAACTTTGTGATAACAGATTGAAGGAGAACCACATCTGGCCGAAAAGGGCAAAATAAACTGGATAATAGCTTTGTTTATCCAGTGTAATAAGGTGTTGATGTTATTGTTTGTACCCTATGAGATATTTGTAATACACTCACGCAGCGGCCCACTGCAGAACATCTGGCGGCTGTGTCCTGATAGCAGCTTTAGTGAACTGTTTGAGGATATCAGGCAGCGCAGGTGGGATTCGGATCTGCTGAGCGCAGTACATCCTTTCCGGAAGAGGCATAACTCCTGTCCTGAGATGCACTTAGAAATAAAGAAAAAGAAAAAAGCATGACTGTTAGAGTACACGAGTGCATTACTGACTTTACTGACATCCATCACCATCACCATCACACATATATATATGAGTGTGTGTGTGTGTGTGTGTGTGTGTGTTGTGTGTATATATAACATATAATGTGTGTATATATATATTATAATATATATATATATATATATATATATATGTGGTGTGTGGGTGTGTGTGTGTGTGTGTGTGATGTGTGTATATATGTGTATATATATATATATAATTTTGTGTGTGTAAAATATACCACACACACACCACACACACACACCAATATATATATATATTATATATATATATATATATATAAATTTTAAGATAAAATCTTACCAAACTCCAAGAAGATAAATATTTTATTTAGAAAATGGAAATCCAAGACTGCTTTTACTCTAAACAGAGCGTCAGAGCGTCAGAGCGTCAGAGCGTGCCCCGTTGCTATAACAACACAATACATGACGTCTCCTAGATACGAAAACGGATATTACGTCACGGGATTTTTTTAACGCTTTTAAAAAAAAACACAATAAGAAGATTAAAAACTATTCGAGAATTTTCAGAATTCCGGTCCAGATATTGTTTGTTACTATAAATGTCAATATAAAATCAAAATATCGATTACATTTTTAACGCATTTGTTTGGGAAGTTATTTATTCCTAAATTCGCATCTGTCTTTTTTTTTCCCCTCATCGCTTCGCTGTTGCGCATGCGCGCCCACACGCACACGCGCTAGTACCGGCGATCCTCGCGAGAGCGCGCGTCCGCGTGCACCAAACAAACGCGTGCACGCGCTCCGCCCCGCAACAACATGGCGGACTACAAGGAGGCACCTTTAGCGACGCGTCCGAAAACACTGGACCCGGCGGAGTATTTTAACCTCTCCCCCGAGTTTCGGCGCTCGGAGGAGGAGCGTTCGGCTCTCAGGGCCCGGCTGAAGAGACAGTACCAGACCCAGCTGAACAACCCCCTGCGGAAGGAGCTGATTGTGAGTAGTGAGGACGCGGTCGGTTCTCCGCTAGCATCCGGATTAGCATAGCAATCCAAATCTGTCAGGGGATAATAATAAAACAGTCCCGCTGTGGTGTTCCGGGATATTTATATTGATTAATGATATTTTATATTATACACAAGATACATATTGTGTATTGTAATAATAATACATATAATAAAGGTCAACACAGAGTGACCTTGGTGTCAGTTACAGGCATGTAGACGGTTTTTAAGGGGAAAATACACAGCTGTTGTTTGGGCTCTGGATGTCACCAAATGACGTCAGTTGATTATTTGCATATCAGCACATAGGAGCCGACAGAAACTTTCTATATTTGCAGATCAAGAGTGATCTGTGATCAGTGATTGGTTGATGAGGTGTGTGTGGTCACGGATTGGTTAATGAGAGGTGTGTGATCTGTTATTGGTTAATGAGAGGTGTGTGTGATCAGTGATTGGTTGATGAGGTGTGTGTGGTCACGGATTGGTTGATGAGATTCTGTGATTTGTGTTTTGTATCGTTTTGTTTGTGCTATTGTGTTGAATGTGAAGGTGTGTGTGATCAGGGATTGGTTGATGAGATTTGTTTTTTTTGTGGTGTGTGATCTGTGTTTGAGAGGTTTTGTTGTGTGGTCAGTGATTGGTTGATGAGGTGTGTGTGGTCACGGATTGGTTAATGAGAGGTGTGTGTGGTCAGGGATTGGTTGATGAGAGCGTGTGAGTGATTGGTTAATGAGAGGTGTGTGTGGTCAGTGATTGGTTAATGAGAGTGTGTGTGGTCAGGGATTGGTTAATGAGAGGTGTGTGTGGTCAGGGATTGGTTAATGAGAGGTGTGTGATCAGGGATCGGTTGATGAGAGGTGTGTCTGCTCAGTGATTTGTTGATGAGAGGTGTGGGTGATCAGTGATTGGTTGATGAGGGGTGTGTGTGTGATCAGTGATTGGTTAAGGGGTGTGTGTGTGAGGGGTGAGGGGTGTGTGTGATCAGTGATTGGTTGATGAGGGGTGTGTGTGATCAGTGGTTGGTTGATGAGAGGTGTGTGTGATCAGTGATTGGTTGATGAGGGGTGTGTGTGTGATCAGTGATTGGTTGATGAGGGGTGTGTGTGATCAGTGATTGGTTGATGAGGGGTGTGTGTGATCAGTGGTTGGTTGATGAGAGGTGTGTGTGATCAGTGATTGGTTGATGAGGGGGTGTGTGTGATCAGTGATTGGTTGATGAGAGGTGTGTGTGATCAGTGATTGGTTGATGAGGGGTGTGTGTGATCAGTGGTTGGTTAATGAGAGACGTGTGGTCACGGATTGGTTAATGAGAGACGTGTGGTCACGGATTGGTTAATGAGAGGTGTGTGTGATCAGGGATGGGTTAATGAGAGGTGTGTGTGATCAGTGATTGGTTAATGAGAGGTGTGTGTGATCAGGGATGGGTTAATGAGAGGTGTGTGTGATCAGGGATTGGTTAATGAGAGGTGTGTGTGTGTGATCAGGGATTGGTTAATGATAGGTGTGTGTGATCACGGATTGGTTAATTAGAGGTGTGTGTGCTCAGTGATTGGTTGTTAATGACAATACTAGACATCTGGCAGTTTTTCCTCCATCTTATTCATAAAATCGGACACTTCATGAGACATGACATAGGAAAATGTTGTGAGCTGTGTCAAAGCCAGGTCATTGTCCCTCTATAACTGTTCAGGTTAGATCTTTGCAGTGACTTGGATCTTTAGGTCTTGGGCTTGAGGTTCTTGTGTGTCAGTAAAATGTATCAGTCTAATGTTTGGATAGCAGATATTTGGTAATGCTGTTTTTGTTTTTGCAGGAGGACCCGGCCCTCACAAGATGGATCTACACTCGCACTGAGATGTATAATAACTTCAGACCAACACCGAAATCCTCGCTGTTCGCCGGTCTGATCGGAGTCGCTCCGCTCGTTATCCTGTGCTACGTTCTCAAGACTGACCGCGTGAGTTTCCAATATTAGATTTATTCATGAGTTAGTGATAAGGAACTGAGAGAGAGAGAGAGAGAGAGAGAGAGAGAGAGAGGTCGTTAGGGAGGGTGTAGAGAGAGAGAGAGAGAGAGAGAGGGAGAGAGAGAGAGAGAGAGAGAGAGAGATGTTCCAGTACCGCCTGTTTTTCATTTCATTTCTCATTGAACATTTCTTATCCTCAAATTCATCGAGACGTTTGTGAACAGCCAATCACAATCCCCTATTCACACCTGAAACTCCTTCCAGCCAATCACAATCCCCTATTCTCACCTGAACCTCCTTCCAGCCAATCACAATCCACTATTCACACCTGAACCTCCTTCCAGCCAATCACAATCCCCTATTCACACCTGAACCTCCTTCCAGCCAATCACAATCCACTATTCACACCTGAAACTCCTTCCAGCCAATCACAATCCACTATTCACACCTGAAGCTCCTTCCAGCCAATCACAAGCCCTATTCCACTATTCACACCTGAAAGTCAGCCATCACAATCCAATATTCACACCTGAACTCCTTCCAGCCAATCACAATCCCACCCTGATACTTCCAGCCAATCACAATCCACTATTCACACCTGAACTCTTTTTTAAATGTTTTATGGATGAGGTCTGAACTGTACTGATGGTAATTCTTGGCTCTTGAATGATATTTAAACATTATATGTATATGGATTTATAGTTTGTTTTTATTGCTGATGTCATTACAGAAACAGCGTGATTAAATACAGGCATGTACGGACGTTTGTAACGCAGGACTCGAGTATATATCATGTTTTTGTTGTTTCAGGATAAGAGAGAGCAGCAGATAAAGGACGGGACTTATAAACGACCGTACAAACTCTCCTACTGATCTCGCCTTTAACTGATCTCGCCTCTCACATTGTACATGTAACTATAAATAAACTTTATTGATAAAAGAATTAAGTGGCCAAAGCGCTTTATTCTCATCATGTCAGGTTTGATTTTATTGAAACTCAACACAATGCTGTAATACATCCCCTGTATGTAACAGTCTCCGTTTATACTCGTATTTAATCAGACGAGGAGAATTAAAACACGCCACCTGGTGGAGAATTAAAACACGACACCCGGTGGAGAATTAAAACACACTGCCGGGTTTCCAGTTTGGGTCGAAGTGTTTCTTCAGAGGCTCCCAGCATTTGTAGTAGGTCTTGTCCAGACGCTGGCACGTCTCAAGACCCCACTTGGTGACGGCCATGCTGAAGGAGGACTCGAACATGAAGGCCTGTGGGACGAGAGCGGAAGTGAGAAACGTGACGGAGAGATGTGATTTAATCCTTTAATCCTGTGGTGAAGGACTTCATGAGGAAACAGACTCAAATGAGATCCTCAACCCAACTATCACTTCATTACACTTCCATCATTGTTCACTGGAAACTGTGGTCTTAATCCCATTGTAGCAGATTTAATGTATTAATCCCAGTCCAAATCCAACCTGGAAGCTCTTTACGCGCTCAGGAACTCCATCAATCTCGATCACATTGTGGATTTTATCTCACTCTGTACTAGAATGTATTTTATTTACTATTTAAATACGTTCATTCCAGTCCACCAGGGGGCACTGTTGCTTTTTTTTTTTTTACATTATTTAATAAAAATGTATATATAAGGTTTTTATCAGGCATTGTACAAAAGGAATAAAACAAAGATTTATCCAAAACGAGTAATAAATATTGTGTGTTATGTAAAATTAATTATAGCTAAAAGGTTCGGCGAAACTGTTCCGTCGTAGCTGTGACGTGTTAATGAACGCCTGTCATGATGCGGCGGGAACTCTCGTTCATTCTCGCATATAAATTATTGATTGGTCTCAGTGAGGGTTCATGTGTGTGTGTGTGTGTGTGTGTGTGTGTGTGTGTACACGTGTATATACCATGGTTCCCTCAGCGACTCTCTCGGGTTTGAGCTTGGCCGTGCTGTTCTTGTCGAAGCAGTCTGCGTCGGGGCCGTGAGGCGTCATCATGCTGTGCAGACTCGCTCCTCCGGCCTGGAAACCTTCTTCCTTCGCCTCATAGTGACCCTTTATTAATCCCATGAACTCGCTCATGCAGTTCCCTAAAATACACACAGGGGGCGCTGTAACACAACAATCGCTGAACCTTCTGATGAAAAAAGCATTTCAAGCCTCTCAAGATCGAGCTGTTAAAGATTCACAAAGCGATTACGGTTATATTAATGAGTAAATTCACGATTCTCACGTCACAAACATACAGCCCTTACTGTGATAATACGGAGGTCTGAAAGTGTGATCCGCCACTCCCCAACGCGGTGGGAAGATGACAAAATCCGCAATGGCCACGCCGGGGCGAGTGGATTTGGCTGTCAGGACGGTAAAAATGGACGGATCCTGAAAGAATTAGAAATAAGTGTATGTTATTGTTATTATTATTATTATTATTATTATTATTACTACATGACACTGTAGATGATACCATAGAAATTAAGTTTTATTTAACGGCAATTTAGTAAAGCTGGAGATGTGTTTCCTTAATTTATATTATATATACATATATATGTGTGTGTGTGTGTTTATGTAATATATATATATATATATATATATATATATATATATATATATATATATATATAAGTTTGGTAATTGAAGAGTCACATTTTATATGTATATGGGTTGACGGCTCGAATTGTGCCCCCTAGTGGTATAATAGAATTGTGTAGGTTTTTTTTTCTCTTTTGAAAGACGTTTTTTTTTTTATGTTTTCTATTATTTATGCAAATTCTCAATTTCATTCATTACAACTACTTTGATTGCTCACATTTATTTTAATAAATGCACATGTCGGGCCAAACCGCAGCCTCTGTTTGGCATTGTTGCAGAACATTTTGAAACCCTGAACTCTGATCGGAAGGTGTTGTTACTCACAGCGTGGTCAAAAGCCACACAGTTGATGACCATGAAGTTCTCCAGGTTGTATTTGTAGGGGGCGTAGTTTCCGTGCCACGCCACCACGTTAAAAGGTGAAAAGTCCTACAGAAAAAGGGGGAAAAAATGTGGAGAACATGGACACGGTCCAACATCAGTCCAACATTTACTTTACGCCCAACTTTAATTCTCTTTGTTAAGTTATTTTCTTCACTGGTGTCGTTTAAAATAAACCAAAAAGAGGAAAACATCTTTGTTTTTTAAACATCCCCCCATTCATCCCTCCGTCTGTGCAGTTTCCTAATTTATTTTATTCTCATTTATTCCAATTCCACAAAGGTTTATATGACTACAACAAACTGTAAAGTTATACCTATTCGCTAAAACACACACACCGCCTGTAAAGCCTTCGTTCCTGCTTTAACACAGCGACATAATGTTCGGAGTAAAAACTTTCTTCTTTTGTCCTTTTTTTTATTTATTTATATTTTTTTTTTTTTTTTTTTACAAACTTCTTTCTATTTTTCAGCCAGGAATGGAATTGTGGAGTGTTTTTTTTTTTTTTTTTTTTTTTATAGCGGAGCTATTTCTTCATTGTGATGGTTATAAACGAAAAAGAAGGAGCAGAAGAAGAAGAAAACCAGCAATTTTATAAAGTCCGCCGCTGAAAACGTTGTCGTGATGAGACGCTGAATGGTGGCTGTAAAATCAATATAATTCATTACAGCCAAGACTACCTGCAGTCCTGACCTTCCCACACACACACACACACTTAATGCACAAATAAACACACACTTAAAGTACAGTGTGTGTATGTGTGTGTTTCTCTCCGGGTTTTTTTTTTTTCTTTACACATACATACATTCTCACAAAGACATTCACTCCTCGCATCCTGGGAGCTTCCTGGACCCTGAGGTTTGTAATCTCACAGACATTACTGCTTGCAGGATAACTCCACCAGACTTGATTAAAACAGAGAGGGAAAAAAAACCCTCATACACACAAAACACAAACAGATTGGCCCAGTCAAGCAAATAATAAGTTAATTCGAGCAATTTCGGCGCTCAGCTGGAAAGCAGAACAGCGGGACGAGACAGCGGCGTCTCCCTCCACACGCCGTCCAACAGCCTCGGATTGGAAGATAGTTTTATATTTATATATAAATATAAAACTATATATTTGTTTTAAGGACAGAAAAGAGGCGGGGTGAGTGATTCTAACTTCCAAACAATAATAATAATAATAATAAAAGAATAATAATTAATTAGCATAATAAAATTCCACTCTCAGATGCCGGAGATTAATAAAGAACTCATCCCTCTCTCCATGAATAAAATCCTCCCGTCGCACGTCGTCCCAAATTACACACGCAACAGGAAGCGCGTAAATCATTTCCCGCGGTAAAAATCTGCCGAAACGAAACGCTCGGCTCGGGAAACGTTTTCCAGATGGAAAGACTTTACACCGTGAAAAAAAAACTTTAACGATTCGGACGTTCGCTAATTAAATGTAATTATACGATAAAGATTAGTGAAACGATGAGGGGCACGGTGGTGGTTTAGTGTTTATCACGTTCGTCTCACACCGCCAGGGTCCGGGTTCGATTCCCGTCTCGGCCATGTGTGTGTGGAGTTTGTGCATGCTCTCCCCGTGTCTCAGGGGGTTTTTCTCCGGTTCCTCCCCCGGTCCAAAAACATGCACGGTAGGTTGATTGGCACCTTGTAAAATTGTCCCTAGTGTCTTCACATGAAGACCTCAAAGGTACACAATTTTCTCTTCACCCAAACCTGTTCCACGTCACATGTACACAATGCATGAAGATCTGCCTTCAAGTTTTGAACATCTTCTGATATAAAGCTCTAATGAGCGCATTTAGGATGTCTTTATTGACACCAGTGTAACTGAATGAAACTCCACAAATCGCCAAAACATCTACTGGAACATTTTCCCAAAAGTGATGCGCTTATTCTAAGAGTAAACGGAGAGTAAATGTGGAATGAGAACCTCAAAAAAGTACATAGAAACCATATGTTCTCGTTTCTGAACACGTGGGTCCGTCTTATTTAACACTGTGACTTTTGAGCCTATGATTTCCCAGCACTGATGTTCTAGCAGTAATGTACCTGCTGACCGGAGAACAGCTTCCCCTGGTACTTGTTGATGATGGTGTAACCGGTGGCTACTGTACGATCTTCAAACCAAGCTACAGGAGTCAGGAAGTCTCGGGGATTCGCGAGTCCATTCGCTCCTAAAAATACAGAACAGTAAAAATATCATTCATTCATTCATTCATTCATTCATCTTCTAGCGCTTTATACGATCTTCCCTCGGGTCACGGGGTGTCTATCTCAGGTGTCTATGGGCATTAAGGCAGGATACACCCTGGATGGAATGCCAACCCATCACACACACACACACACACACACACATTCATACACTAGGGACAATTTTCCAAGGTGTCAATCAACCTACCGTGCATGTTTTTGGACCGGGGGAGGAAACTGAAGAACCCGGAGAAAAACCCCCTGAGGCACGGGGAGAACATGCACAAACTCCACACACACATGGCCGAGACGGGAATCGAACCCGGACCCTGGCGGTGTGAGGCGAATGTGATAACCACTAAACCACCGTGCCCCGTAGAAATATCAATGAAATATTATCATTCATTCATTCATCTTCTAGCGCTTTATCCGATCTTCCCTCGGGTCACGGGGAGTCTGTGTCTATCTCAGGCGTCTATGGGCATTAATGCAGGATACACCCTGAATGGAATGCCAACCCATTGCAGGGCACACACACACACACACACACACACATTCATACACTAGGGACAATTTTCCAAGGTGCCAATCAACCTACCGTGCATGTTTTTGGACCGGGAGGAAACCGGAGAACCTGGAGAAAAACCCCCTGAGGCACGGGGAGAACATGCACAAACTCCACACACACATGGCCGAGACGGGAATCGAACCCGGACCCTGGCGGTGTGAGGCGAACGTGTTAACCACTAAACCACCGTGCCCCGTAGAAATATCAATGAAATATTAATGAATATAAAAATGAAATAAATATATTCATTATTAGAGTCGCAGAATGGGATTGATACCTATAGGTCCGAGATCCGGCAGCTCGAAATGGGCGCCGTAAACCTCCAGGATGTAACCTCTGGTCTCACCAAACACGTCCACGCTGAAACGCATCCCGTGCTAAAGAGCGACAAAGTACACAAGAGTTAACATGTCGTAAATGACATTATGAGAAGAATTAAACACACTGACACCAGATCAGTCTCCCAAATACTGCAAATTCCTTTAGTTTTTTTTTTTTTTCAAAAAATCCACTGGTTGTCATTGCAGTAACCCATTCTGTCCAGAAGATGGCAGAATATATAACACTCCTGATAAATTATTCATAAATGACAAAAAAAAAAAAACAACGATTTATTTTCTGTTTGTTACGGGAAGCGTACGGCGCATCCCCGCGAAACTCCTGTTACTATAGAAACAATCATACACACGTAATTTGCAGCTGTTACAAAACAACTAAAGTAAACAAAATCCAGAATCCAAACCCACCTGAATAACGCAGATCTCGTTCGGTTCCACCATCATCTTCCCGAACTCGGATGTGACCAAGATTTCACCTTGTTGAGGAACTGAATTTGTACAACAAATATCCAAATTACGGTGAATAAGTAAAAGAAGAAGAAGAAGAAGAAGAAGAAGGTTTCTCAGGTCAAGGAAACATTATAGAAACGTACCAATGAGGAAATCTCCATCCGAGTTCTGGAAACACCTAGAAATCATAACATTGATGTGATTTATTCTTATCATCATTCATTCATTCATCTTCTAGCGCTTTATCCGATCTTCTCGGGTCACGGGGAGTCTGTGTCTATCTCAGGCGTCTATGGGCATTAAGGCAGGATACACCCTGGATGGAATGCCAACCCATCACACACACACACACACACACACACACACATTCATACACTAGGGACAATTTTCCAAGGTGCCAATCCCCCCCAATCAACCTACCGTGCATGTTTTTTTGGACCGGGGGAGGAAACCGGAGAACCCGGAGAAAAACCCCCTGAGGTACGGGGAGAACATGCACAAACTCCACACACACATGGCCGAGACGGGAATCGAACCTGGACCCTGGCGGTGTGAGGCGAACGTGCTAACCTCTAAGCCACCGTGCCTCTTGATTTATTCTTATTTCAGTGAAAAACATTTTTTTTTGTTGAAAAATACAAGCTAACTGTAAATGTGACATTAAAAATATAAGATAAAATGTGACTATACATGTCAAATTAATTATACATTTAATATACAATGTAATGTGTGTATTTATTAATATTTTGCTTAAATATTAGTCATTTTATTAAATAAACACTAAACACCTTATTTATTGTAGCAATCAAATAATATTTATATTGCTTATTGTTTATATAATTTATTTATGTAAATCTGCTTTAATTTTGATGATGAACATGAATATGAGATATAAAGTAAGTTCTGACCTGTCAATCATAGAAGTGTTGCAGGTGTAGATGTGGATGGCGATCCCACTGCGAGATTTCGAGTCTCCTGCACCACAGATTGTGTGCAGACCCTAAAGCAGAAATAATTCAATCCCGAACACACACACACACACACACACACACACACACACACACACACACACACTCACAGATGTGTGACTGAACCACAAGGGAGAAGGAAATCATTTGTTAAACTTCAAACTTACAGCCACAAAATCCACTTTCTTCTCCAGTGAGTTGGTGATGGTGAACGGCTTCCAGCGGAGCTTTCGTCATCAGGAGAGATCAGATAAAAACAAACAGATCCATGAGACAAATGCCCAACACACTGACAATGTACCTATTGGCATAATTCACACACACACACACACACACACACACACACACACACACACACACACACACACACACACACACACACACACACACACACACACAGATACCTGGTTGGGATCAGGTTCCACTTCATTCCAGTCTTCAGTCAGGTTTCCACAGGTGATAGGAGTGAAGGGTTTGTGCTGAACAGAAGGTAGGATGCGGTACAGCCAACTGAAACACACACACACACATACACACACACACATTTAATTTGTATTCAAAACTTCACAAAACAGGGGGCACGGTGGTTTAGTGGTTAGCATGTTCACCTCACACCGACACGGTCCAGGTTCGAGTTTGCATGTGTGTGTGGAGTTTGTGCATGTTCTCCCCATGCTTCAGGGGGTTTTTCTCCGGGTTCTCCGGTTTCCTCCCCGGTCCAAAAACATGCACGGTAGGTTGATTGTCCCTAGTGTATGATTGTGTGTATGTGTGTGTGTGTGTGTGTGTGTGTGTGTGATGGGTTGGCATTCCATCCAGGGTGTATCCTGCCTTAATACCCATAGACACCTGAGATAGACACAGACTCCCCGTGACCCGAGGGAAGATCGGATAAAGCGCTAGAAGACGAATGAATGAATGAATGAACGAATGAATGAATGAACTTCACAAAACTTTATATTTCTATGCACTGATGTGTGGGTGCGGCTCAGGCACAGAGTTAAAGTGAATCCATCCTCATTTGGGTGAGACACCAACAGGGTGATTAAATTGACATACCTTCTCTTATTGGTTCCTCGTGGGCAGGTGAAGGCGGAGCCTGAGAGTTGCTCAGCGTAAAGTCCATACGGACACACCTGAGGACTGTTCTGGAAAATGTATCAAGTAATTATTACATGCATAACACTTTTAACAACACTTAACAGGAATTCAGATCTAATACAAAAGAACACAAAGCTTTTTTATTTATTTATTTTTTACAAAGTGGGCCGGTGTCACGATGGCACAGGGGGTTTTTCTCCGGGTTCTCCGGTTTCCTCCAGTTTCCTGTGTGTGTGATTGCGAGTGTGTGTGTGCCCTGCGATGTGTTGGCATTCCATCCAGGGTGTCTCCTGCCTTAATGCCCATAGATGCCTGAGATAGACACAGACTCCCCGTGACCCGAGGGAAGATCGGATAAAGCGCTAAAAGATGAATGAATGAAAGAAGGTGGGCCGGGCCTAAAAAATGTTTAAGTTGATTTACTGAAAATGTGTCTGAACACACAAATAGTCTGAACATATAATCAAAGACAAATGACCATGAAATAAAGTGTTTCCCAAACAGTGCTTTGCATAAACCTTCACCCCAGAGACTTTTATTTACATTCCTTTTTTTCCACTGTGTGTCTAAAACAGTTACCTGTCCTTCAGGTAGAGCCCCGGGACAGCGAGGATCCTCAGAGGCAAACTCGTTCCCAAAACCAGTCAGGTACTAAAAATGGAAAATGAAAGAGCAATAAAATAAAATGCAAACAGCACAAAGTATGTTCACAATTTGGGTTTATTGGTTTGCGCAAAAGGAGGGGTGAAGGGTCGGTGGGGGCAAAAATCGAGCTGAGTCATGCTGTATCTGCATTTACAGAAGGGGGCTGGACAAAGTGCAGTAAAGGATTTAGGACACAGGACATGTAAACAGAAACAGATATCGTTTTTAAAATATTCTTTTTTTATGTTTCTATCATTCAGCGGGGTTTAATATTCAGTCTAACACGCAAAGTATAAACGGGATTTTCAACGTCATGCAAACTTCAGAGAAATCAATATAGACGTCAATATATACACAATATATATATATATATATATATATATATATATATATATATATATATATATATATATATATATATATATATATAGATCTATATATATATATATATATATATATATATATATATATATACTGATTCCTGCGCCGACACGGAAGCTCAGTGCGAGCAGAAAACATCTGGGCTGCTGCTGTTTTTCCTGCGTTCTGATTGGCTAAGCTGGAACGCCCCTACCAAATCCTTCAAACAAACAAAATTATACACGAACACACACACACACACACACACGTAACACGTAAATATGCGTGAGAGCGCGACTCACCTTCAGCCCGGCCATCGCGATTGTGAAGAAAAGTCACTTATAAACTTTACACAACAAATCCCTAAAGGAGGAGATTCAGCAGCCTGGGAATTCCTCCCACCTCTCACACCAGCGAGAAAGAGAAAGAGAGAGAGAGAGGGAGAGAGAGAGGGGGGCTCAATTTATGCTTTTCTCAATATGGGTTTAATTAAACTCAGACTGCGAGTGACGTCAGCAGTTTTTTGGTTGGTGGAGAAGATAGAGGTGTGCAAACAAATGTCTTTACTGGTAGCCAAGATAAACTCTGTCAAAACAGGAAAAATCCTGATCACAGTCACGTCTGATGACATGTTTCTTAGCACAGATTAAAGCTGGATAACTTTTTAAAAATATTTTAAATGATTTTAAAATAAATAAAATAACAAGGGAGGCCTGAATCCTAGTTTTTCAGCACATACATGCATCTTCTATTGCTATATCCAATCTTCCCTCGGGTCACGGGGAGTCTGTGCCTATATGGAGGCACCCTGGATGGAATGCCAACCCATCGCAGGACACACACACACACATACACTAGGGAGGAAGCCGGAGAACCCGGAGAAAAAACCCCTGAGGCACCGGGAGAACATGTACAAACTCCACACACACACATGACCGAGACGGGAATCGAACCCGGACCCTGGCGGTGTGAGGCGAACGTGCTAACCACTAAACCACCGTGTCCCTTCAGTGTGTCTAAAATAAAACCTATCAAACCCCTTCCAACAACACCCATTCACATCAAGAGGGGCCAGCTGGCGTGGCTCGGGCATCTATTTCGGATGGGCGCCTTCCATGTCCCTCCGGGAAAAGGCCTCGAGGAAGACCCAGAACACGTTGGAGGGACTATGTCTCTCGACTGTCCTGGGAACGCCTCGGCGTCCCCCCGGGGGAGCTAGAGGAAGTGGCTGGAGAGAGGGAAGTCTGGGCATCTCTGCTTAGACTGCTGCCCCCGCGACCCGGTCCCGGATAAGCGGAGGAAGATGGATGGATGGATGGCATTTGGGACACATTTAGAAACAAAAAGGAACATGAACGTGTCTCTAAAGCCATAAAAGACTTGTACACAGCCTTTTCTTACAAAGTATTCAAAATACACACCTTTTTTTCCCCTATAAAATGTTGTCCAGAGGTATTTTATTCCTTCTTAACCACATACAAATAAGAATTTACATGAATTCTGCAACACAACACACCCGTGAAGCAGAGAGCGGCTGATTTCCTGTTATGGTGGTAAAAGTAGCTCTTCTCTGTGAAGGTCATTTCACTGAATGACATCTACAGAATCAGCAGCCATGTTTTATTCCATCCTGTTTTATTCAATACACAAACTATTCTCAGACAATGTGTGCTTGTTGCGTGTGATTTTTCTCCAGTCTGTATGCGTGCATTTAATATGTCAGGATTTCTATTATGCCTCACGCCAGCATGCATCAGGTCGGCCGTGCACCTTCCTCATCCCGCTAGCGTTCAGTTCTGTTTCAGCTCTCGGGCCAGGTAATCAGCAGCTCTTCAGCCTGTGATTGCCTGGTCTATGTGTATCAGGAGCTGGAACCTGGTCTGGTACTGAACTTCTGCTGGTTATGCATTGAATTTCCCCTGCTGTGCTTTATTTATGCCTTTCATCATCATGCAGAATCAATTTTCCTCCTTCATTCCCCTCTGTGCTACACCCTCGGTGCCCTTCCTCTCATCGTGCTCGGAGGTAAATGGGTCATTTGACAAAAAAAAATGGAGGAGGAGGAGGAGGTGGGGAAGGATACACCATTTTACTTTCAGAAAGCGAAATTTCAAACAATCTTTCTCACCAGTTTTTGAATAGCTTCCGGATAGAGACACTTTGATGGGACATTGTGTTGGGCAATCTCAGTCTGTAAAGAGATTTTCTAAAACATGTTTTGGGCAATGTGTCAAATCTGCTGCAGAAATGTGAAATGTTTGGGTCAAAAAATAAATAAAAAAAAGATTCAAATGACTAATAAATAGCATTTCGGGTCTCGTCAGTAAGAGCTGATAATGCATGTTCAAGGAAAACAGCGGGCTTTTCGTCGTTGCTCAATCAAATAACAACAAGCGAAAAAAAAAAAGAAAAAACATCATCTTGTAACATTTTCTCACTTTTTGGAAAGAAAATTATAGTAGTTATATATCTGATTAGAGATTTATTCAGTGTTTATTCAGTACGCTAATGCTATAAAACGCTATATATATATATAGTATATATATATATATATTATATATATATATACGGTGCTTTATAGCTTTTGTCCTAGAACATTTGTTTATATATATATATATATATATATATATATATAACACGCTATACACGCTATATATACATATATATATATATATATATATATCTATATATATTTATTTGTAAGTTACTTTATAGCTTTAGTTCTACAACTTTTGTCATAATATTAATATATATATATATATATATATATATATATATATATATATATATATATATATATATATATATATATATATACACACGGGGTGCTTTATAGCTTTTGTCCTAGAACTTTTTTATTATATATATATATATATATATAATATATACGCTACATATATATATATATACATATATTATATATATATATATATATACATATATATATATATATATATATTTATAAGGTACTTTAGCTTTAGTCCTACAACTTTTGTTTTATATATATATATATATATATATATATATATATATATATATATATATATATATATATATATATAAACAAAAGTTCTAGGACTTTGTAAACATGATAATCATGTGATTGAATGGGGAACAAGATTCTGGATACATTTTACTGATGATTTTATGATTGATTTTCAGACTGATCTCAGACATGACACGAGTCTGTTCTTGGGTTGGTTGTGGTTATTCTCATTCTGCAGTAAACTCGATTTTGCTTTTTCTCGTCGACGTTGTCCTGTTTTTGAGAAAATTATTTCCAGGCCCAAAATTCTGAACAATAAGATCCGGTTACTGATGTGAGAAAAGTTCTTGTTTAATGCACTCGCAGGAAATCAAAATCACTTCAACAACTTCTTATTAGTTTTCAAGCATAATTTATCCTTAAAATCTTCATACACTTGGTCAATAAATGTCTCTAATATGAATAATTGACGACTAATTGAATCTGATTGCGTCATATTCTAAACCCATGTGCAATATATTCCATTAATTACCAATGCACTCTTTCTGTCATAACCCATTGTGTACTGTTGTTCATGCTGCGTCATGTAGTTATCTGTATGTTAAATAGAAGGACAGAAATCCCTCAGATTATTTAAAAAGCCGTTTCTGGTTAATAAACTCTACAGATGTTTATATTAAAAAAAAACGAAAGAATTAAATTCTGCTCTGGATGTTAAAGTGGATAAAAACGCCGCCTGATTGATAACATGTGAAAAATACCAATAAATGAATTAAAACACTTATGAGCTTATTTGACGGCTTTAGATCGGGGTCGTATCCTGAAATACGGTCCTTATTTTGTTTAAAACGGAGTGTTTAATACTGCGCATGTTTTTATGACTGTTTTTTCCCCCCCCAAGAAAATAGAAAAGCGAGCGTTTTCCTGCGGTGACCCACATCCAGCACGTTTCCTATAGAGAGGCAGGAATAAAGGCAGAGTGAAGCGTGCAGCTGCATCCAGTCCCCCGCTGGCCTGCAGTTTACAGACCGGCGCTCAAAAGCCTAATGACGGAAAATATCTCCAGCCAGTCTATGGAAATTGATCTGCACCCTCATGGGAGAAAAATGACCGAATTTAATTTCCCCCCCCTTTCAAACACATATAGGATACGCTGCATTCTTCATAGTGTGGAGAAAGAAAGAAAGAAAAAAGGAAAGGAAAAAAAAACCAAATCAGCCCCGTGATTGGCTTCGAGATCGGACCGAGCAATCCGATACGAGCCTCGAACACACCTCATGTCATTCGAACAGAAGTGCATGCTGATAAATAGGTTGGAAATAAACCTCCCGGACGGATTGCTTTTCTATTCATCAGATCAGGGTGTTAGATTGAAGTCCTGCCATGAAGATCGGATGCGGATATCACACGAAAGAGAGAGGAAAGAGAAAGTCGGAAACATTTCAGTGGGAAATAAAAAGAAATAAAAAAGTGAGGTGTTTCAGAGTCTCGTACACGAGGAGGACAACAGGGATAGAAAGAAATATTTGAAAAGGAATGTAGATAAGCTCCCTTTATATTTTATTGCTTGACTGTGCTGGTCTTGTGCTCATCCAATTAAATGCTTATAAATTACACCCCAGGAGACGCGTCTTATTCAGCGTGTTAGAGCCAAGAACACACCTCTGCTGAGTTTCCCTGCGCAGTTTATTCATTAGGAAGCAGTTTTTTTTTTTGTGGCTTCGAGAGTTTTGTTTCCCAACGGATGTAAATTTCTGACGTTGAACATTTTTAGAACCGAGTTAGAACAAATAATAAATGTAAAATTCGGTGTCAAACTGCCACAAAGACATTTAATGTGATTTGTTTTTTCAAGCGGAACGCGCGTTTAAGAGCAGAATATCGTCACTGGACAGACCTTGGATGAGCTCAGCCGCCGAAAATGACGAAACCGATCGGCAACTCGTGCATGAAGATTGTCGGAGAAACAACCACGTGATCTCATTACATACTTCACCCTCTTCCTGAAGATGGGTGGTCGTTTTGACACCATTACGGAGATCAAGCATGAAGGTTCTTGACGCGTCCAATAGAACAGAATAGCCTTTATTGGTCACAGCAAAGTGAAATTGTTTCTTCGCATGTCCCAGCTTGTTTGGAAGCGCACGGTCAGCCATGATAGAGGGTTAGGGCCTTGCTCAAGGACCCAAGATCTCAAACCCTCGACCTTCCCATCAGTATCCCAGAGTCTTCGACCACTGAACTACTTCCACGTAGTTCCATAAAGACTTTTAAACAGAGCAAGTCTGAACTCTAAACACTCATCTCGATGGGTGAAGGTAATAAAGGTTCATCTCTTCATTGTTCTCCGTGTTTACCTGGTTTGCCAGACCGGCCCTCATACCCTCATTCAGCCCACACTGACTCTGGCTTCCAGTTTAAAAAGGAAACGCAATCAGATCCTGAGAGTCCGTCTCTGTCATCTTACTTAAAAAGGTGCTGTAATGACTCTAATAACTCTGGAAAGTTCTTCCTCCGCATGTTACTTATTGTGTGCACTCACCTCCTACTACAGCCACGTCTCCACCACCTCCACTTACTTCTGATTAGATTTGCAGGGACGTTCCACTATACCCTTTTAAAATTAAGTGCCGGCGGCCTTTCGGAGTGGACTCGCTCTCACTCTTTCACTCAATCTCTCTCTCTCTCTCTCTCTATTTCGTGCGGGGGCTGTAATGTTATGCAAATGCAATAATACGGAGATAAAGACTGTTACAGCGCACCGTGCTCCAGCGGTTCAAGCCCTGGTGGATCCTCGGAGCTCACGCTAATGAGGAAGGAATTATTCTGGAGTCATTAAACAGCGCCCTGGCTGACATTTCTCCCCTCCATCTCCCACTACGGCCATTAAAGCACTGTACACACACACACACACACACACACACACACACACACACACGTTTGTCTTAATGTCATTGTGAGGACCGTCTAAGTACACTCTTTTAGATTTTTTGATTTTAGTACAGAAGATACTTTTCGCAAAAAAGGTGTCACATATTAGTCACTAAGATATAAAAGCATTCAAACACACACACACACACACACACACACACACACACACACACACACACACACCGTTTTCTGACATTGTGAGGACCGTCCACACAGAGGTAGGATTTCTATAGATGCAGATTTTTTTCCGGCAAATTCTTTCCCCCGAAAGTCATCCTCACAAAGATATTAATGCACACACACACACACACACACACACTCACACACAAACCAACATTCCTAGTTTCTCACACATCAGAATGTCACCAAATAGAAAATTACACACTCATCCCACGGAGAAAATTGCTTCAGAATCGTTTGGTTATACAGATGCATTTAGTTAAAAAAAAAAAAAAAACAAACACACACACACACACACACACACACACACAAACACACACATAATTACTTGAGATGGAGATTTCATTGTCAGCGGTTGCACTATTTCTTAGTTACATTAGACGAAATGACAGGAACCCAAATACACTAAACTGGCGTATTGTAGAAGCTCTGATACACACTCGGGTCTACCATTATCATGCTGCACCTTTTTCACGTCTCTAGGACGAGTTTTCATCATCCGTCTGCAGGTTTCAGCTTTACAGCCTTCCTACGGTGTATAATACGGGCCTAAAGACCACATGCCTAATTGAAATGAGCATTTAGAAGTGTTTGGTTTCTGAGTGCAGGCGTTTCATGCAGTAGGTGAGTTCATGCTGTAGCAGGGATGCAAAAAAACAGTTTCAGGAGTCGTTTGCGCTTTCCTGCAATCCTGTGCGGAGAGAAATTTATGAGGGAGGGACGCAAAGAGAGATAGAGACAGAAGTGTGACGAATGAATTGGCGGTGGTTGTTTGGGGGGGGGGGGGGGGGGTGAGAGACCCGGGCGTGACCTCGACATCCACACAGAATTTACTGCTCCGACTTCCTCACCGCAGGAGCATCACACACCTGTACGCACAACAGGAATAAATCCAATATAGATTGCACAGCTTCTCTAAATTCCCCTCTGCCCCCTACCGAGTCGATCAGACCCTCAGACGAGGATCTGAACAGTTTCCTCACTGTAAATGTGTCTAGAGATCTTCAGGGCCAAAGCCCCCGAGTCTCTGTGTCACCGTGGACCTCGTGCTTTATCCTTTATAAATACCCCCCCCCCCAAACACACACACACACACACACACACACACACACACTGAAGAGAAATTTAATTTGTAGCTGCTCTCATGCAGACACATTTCTATCCTTCACACGGAGACCCAAATTAAAGCGTCCATACGCGATCCTGAACACCGAGCCCACCCGGTCCCCTTTTCGCAGCGGAGAAATAAACATGATTAGAGTCAGACGAGGAGTACCGGGACGAACAGAGCGAAAGACAGAGGGAGAGAATGAAATAAAATGGCTTCACACAGAGGACTGGACTCACCTGAACACTACAGCCATTACCGTCACAGCAAAACACACGAATGCCCATTTCTGACCCCCCCAGGAAGCTAATTTCATTTGAGATGAAGTCCGCGATGGACTGCTGGACATTATATCTGATCTAGCAGCTGCAGAAGAGACACACCGACATGTCCATGATAAATGTATCATACTCTGCATATCTGCTTGCTAACCAGAGATTTCAGTTCAATTACAAGAGCTGCAGGAATCGTATTTTTTTTTTCCTGACGCGCCACTTTACACCACTAGATGGCATTAAAATCTCTTTAATCAATTACTGGCGGAACGTCTTGATTCATTATTAGGTGAGTGATTTTTAGCACAATGTTCTTTAAAGAAATATTTAAATAATACCTCCATTATAAAAGACCGCGTGTGTGAATATATTGAAATGTCATAGAAATATTGTTTTTCATGTTAAAGGATAGGGACACGGTGGTTTAGTGGTTTAGCACGTTCACCTCACACCGCCAGGGTCCGGGTTTATTCCCGTCTCGGCCATGTGTGTGTGTGGAGTTTGCATGTTCCAGGGTTGCCTTTTTCTCCGGGTTCTCCGGTTTCCTCCGCGTCCAAAAAACATGCACGGTAGGTGATTGGCACCTTGGAAAATTGTCCCTAGTGTGTGAATGTGTGTTGTGTGTAATGGGTTGGCATTCCATCCAGGGTGTATCTGCCTTAATGCCCATAGACGCCTGAGATAGGCACAGGCTCCCCGTGACCCGAGAAGGATCGGATATAGCGGTAGAAGATGAATGAATGAATGAATATGTTACAGGATACTTAATATACACATGCGTAAATAACATGTTTATATCATACGAGTGTAAACATCATATATATATATATATATATATATATATATATATATATATATATATATATATATGTTATTGTGGGGGTGTCCCAATACTTTGGATTATAAAGGTAGGCATTAATATTATTGTAGAATGTTTGGTATTTTTATAAGACAATTCATTTTTATTTGTAAAGCGTTTTTAGTTTTTAACAATGTATATTATCTTCACACAGATAATGCAATAAAAATGAAAAGGATTGTTCGTTATAACTGTAGGTTTGAGAGTCGATGGCGATTGTGGCGATTGTGGCGAGGAAAAACTCCCTGAGATGGTGTAAAGAAGAAACGGTGAGAGGAATCAGACTGAAGAGGGATTCTGGGTGGCCCCGAATGTCCGTTTATTACAGCTATAAACAATATTGAGGTGATTTTCTGTGATTTTTCAACATTAAGTAAATATTTGTAAGTGAATTTTAAAACATCTGAAAGGTAAAGAACAAACACTAAACATATTTCGTCATCTAGACGAAGCCTAAATGATTTTTGACCACAATTGTAGAGCATTTTTTCACTTTACAATGCTCCGGTGAATTCATTCATTCATTCATTTTCTATCGCTTTATCCGATCTTCCCTCGGGTCACGGGGAGTCTGTGTCTATCTCAGGCGTCTATGGGCATTAAGGCAGGATACACCCTGGATGGAATGCCAACCCATCGCAGGGCACACACACACACACACACACACACACACATTCACACACTAGGGACAATTTTCCAAGGTGCCAATCAACCTACCGTGCATGTTTTTGGACCGGGGGAGGAAACCGGAGAACCCGGAGAAAAAAAACCCTGAGGCACGGGGAGAACATGCACAAACTCCACACACACATGGCCGAGACGGGAATCGAACCCGGATCCTGGCGGTGTGAGGCGAACGTGCTAACCACTACGCCACCGTGCCGCTCCGGTGAATTTGTATATTTAATAATAATAGAATTATAAAAGAATAATAAAAGTTTTTGTATCGGACAGGTTTTTTTTTTTTTGGTCGGTTTAGGAATTTTGTGTTGAAAAGCCCCGAGACAAAATACATTTGTATTTATGGAAATTAGGGAAGATTATGAATCAAACCCAACACGTCTCCTGTAACAGGTTCGGGTCTCTTTATGAATAAAACTCGCTCCTTTTCCATCTTTATAAAAATATGTTGATTTTTTTTTTTTGCAATATGAATATCTTCTAAATGCCATCTGCTTCATTGTGTCGTTTTCAGCCATTTACATAAAACTCAGACAAGGTCAGATAGCAGCGAAGTCCCTAATTTACTCTAATCAGCTTTCATTTGCATGGCGATACGCACGCGAGCGCTCGATATTGACGCTAAGTGAATAAGCGGACTTCTCCCGATTCAAGGGGAGAAGAGATTTATGATTTATTATCGTCATCATTTTAATATATATTTATATATATAATTTTTTGGAAGCTCAGAAGAAGCATCATTTGCATGCATTACTTTGATTAACTTAATAAAGAAGCAGATCTCGAGAAGAAGAAGAAGAAGAAGAAACGCGGCGGTTCGTTGCGGTTAATCAATAACGGCCAATGAGCGCGCGAGAAACGCGGATGAACCCGAGTGGGTGAAGTTGGTGGTGATGGTGATGATGATGCTGGTGGCGTTAGTGATGATGCTGGTGATGGTGTTGAGGATGATGGTGGCGGTGTTGTTGTTTTTTTTGTGATGGTGATGGTGTTGATGATGCTGGTGATGGTGTTGATGGTGATGCTGATGGTGGTGTTGTTTTTTGTGATGGTGATGCTGGTGGAGCTGTTGTTTTTTGTGATGGTGATGCTGGTGGTCGGTGTTGTTTTTGTTGTGATGCTGACAGTGATGCTGGTGGTTGGTGTTGTTTTTTGTGGTGATGCTGATGGTGATGTTGGTGGTGGTGCTTTTGTGGTGATGCTGGTGGTTGGTGTTGTTTTTTGTGGTGATGCTGATGTGATGGTTGTGGAGGTGTTGTTTTCTGTGTTAATGCTGATGTTAATGCTGGTGAAGGTTTTGTTGTTTGTGGTGATGCTGATGGTGATTCTGGTGGCAGTGTTGTTTTTGTGGTGAGACTGATGATGATGCTGATGGTGATTCTGGTGGAGGTGGTGTTTTTTATGTTGATGGTGATGCTGGAGGACGTGTTGTATTTTGTGGTGATGGTGATGCTGGAGGACGTGTTGTTTTTTGTGGTGATGGTGATGCTGGTGAAGGTGTTGTTTTTTGTGGTGATGGTGATGCTGGTGAAGGTGTTGTTTTTTGTGGTGATGGTGATGCTGGTGGACGTGTTGTATTTTGTGTGTTGGTGTTGTTTTTTGTGGTGATGGTGATGCTGGTGAGGTAGGTGTTGTTTTTTGTGGTGATGGTGATGCTGGTGTGAAGGTGTTGTTTTTTGTGGTGATGGTGATGCTGGTGGGAGGGTAGGTGTTGTTTTTTGTGGTGATGGTGATGCTGGTGTAGGTGTTGTTTTTTGTGGTGATGGTGATGCTGGTGAAGGTGTTGTTTTTTGTGGTGATGGTGATGCTGGTGAAGGTGTTGTTTTTTGTGGTGATGGTGATGCTGGTGAAGGTGTTGTTTTTTGTGGTGATGGTGATGCTGGTGATGGTGGTTAGGTGTTGTTTTTTGTGGTGATGGTGATGCTGGTGAAGGTGTTGTTTTTTGTGGTGATGGTGATGCTGGTGAAGGTGTTGTTTTTGTGGTGATGGTGATGCTGGATGTAGGTGTTGTTTTTTGTGTTGATGGTGGTGCTGGTGAAGGTGTTGTTTTTTGTGTTGTTGGTGATGCTGGTGAAGGTGTTGTTTTTTGTGTTGATGGTGATGCTGGTGGAGGTGTTGTTTTTTGTGGTTGATGGTGATGCTGGTGAGGTGTTGTTTTTTTGTGTGAGTGTGTGAAGGTGTTGTTTTTGTGGTGATGGTGATGCTGGTGAAGGTGTTGTTTTTTGTGTTGATGGTGATGCTGGAGGAGGTGTTGTTTTTTGTGGTGATGGTGATGCTGGGAGGTGTTGTTTTTTGTGTTGGTGATGATGTGTAGGTGTTGTTTTTTGTGGTGATGGTGATGCTGGTGAAGGTGTTGTTTTTTGTGGTGATGGTGATGCTGGTGTAGGTGTTGTTTTTTTTTTGTGTTGATGGTGATGCTGGTGAAGGTGTTGTTTTTTGTGTTGATGGTGATGCTGGTGAAGGTGTTGTTTTTTTGTGTTGATGGTGATGCTGGAGGAGGTGTTGTTTTTTGTGTTGATGGTGATTTTGTGGTGCTGGATGCTGGTGATGTTGGTGTTGTTTGATTTGTGTTGATGGTGATGCTGGATGCTGGGAGGTGTTGTTTTTTGTGTTGATGGTGATGCTGGTGAAGGTGTTGTTTTTTGTGGTGATGGTGATGCTGGTGGACGTGTTGTTTTTTGTGGTGCTGGGATGCTGGAGGACGTGTTGTATGGTTTTTTGTGGTGATGGTGATGCTGGTGTGAATTGTGTGTGTTGTTGGTTTTGTGGTGATGGTGATGCTGTTGTGTGTGTGAGGTGTTGTTTTTTTTTTGTGGTGATGGTGATGCTGTTGACGGGGAAGGTGGATGGTGGTGATGGGGGTGTAGGTGTTGTTTTTTGTGTTGATGGTGATGCTGGTGAAGGTGTTGTTTTTTGTGTTGATGGTGATGCTGGATTGTGATGTGGTGAGGTGTTGTTTTTTGTGGTGATGGTGTTGGTGAAGTGTTGTTTGTGTGGTGATGGTGATGCGGTGATTTGGTGTGTTGTTTTTGTGTTGATGGTGATGATGGTGATCTTGGTGGTGTTGTTTTTTGTGTTGATGGTGATGCTGGAGGTTTGGTGAGCGGGGTGTTGTTTTTTGTGTTGATGGTGATGCGGACTGGGATGGGGTGTTGTTTTTGTGGTGATGGTGATGCTGGTGAAGGTGTTGTTTTTTGTGTTGATGGTGATGCTGGTGGAGGTGTTGTTTTTTGTGTGATGCTGATGGTGATGCTGTGTTGTTTGTGTTGTTTTTTGTGGTGATGGTGATGCTGTTGTTTTTTGATGTTGTGTTGTGTGTTGGAGATGTGTGATGCTGTTTTTTTTGTGTTGATGGTGATGCTGGTGTAGGTGTTGTTTTTTGTGGTGATTGATGCTTGAGGTGTTGTTTTTTGGTGATGGTGATGGTGCTGGTGTGTTGTGGTGGTGTGGTTTTTTGTGGTGGTGTTTGGTGATGCTGGTGTAAGGTGGTGATTTTTTTGTGATGTCTTTTTTTGCGGTGTGTGGTGATGCTGTTTTTTGTGGTGATGCTGGTGAAGGTGTTGTTTTTTGTGTTGATGGTGATGCTGGTGAAGGTGTTGTTTTTTGTGTTGATGGTGATGCTGGTGAAGGTGTTGTTTTTTGTGGTGATGGTGATGCTGGTGAAGGTGTTGTTTTTGTGGTGATGGTGATGCTGGAGGACGTGTTGTTTTTTGTGGTGATGGTGATGCTGGAGGAGGTGTTGTTTTTGTGTTGATGGTGATGCTGGATGGTGAAGGTGGTGTTGTTTTTTGTGGTGATGGTGATGCTGGAGGAAGGTGTTGTTTTTGTGGTGATGGTGATGCTGGTGAAGGTGTTGTTTTTTGTGTTGATGGTGATGCTGGAGGAGGTGTTGTTTTTTGTGTTGATGGTGATGCTGGTGAAGGTGTTGTTTTTTGTGTTGATGGTGATGCTGGTGAAGGTGTTGTTTTTTGTGGTGATGGTGATGCTGGTGAAGGTGTTGTTTTTTGTGTTGATGGTGATGCTGGTGAAGGTGTTGTTTTTTGTGGTGATGGTGATGCTGGTGGAGGTGTTGTTTTTATGTTGTGATAGTGGTGATGGCAATGTTGTTGGAGGTCGAAGTTTGATGGTAAGAGGCCATCGCGCGCACTCACAGGGTCACCCGTAAAGCTTAATATAATGAGTTCGGACAGAGCAGTGTGTGCAAAATGTGTGTGTGTGTGTGTGTGTTGGGATGGAATGGGAAAGAAGAAGAAGAGAAAAACTAAAAAGAAAAATGCCTCGTGACCCTGTGTGACCCCGGGGCCATTCCTCGCCTCGCACTGGCGGAGTCGATATGAATGCGGAGCTTTAATCTACAGCCGCGCGCATATACATGTATGAAATGATGCGCAAAATTTGCAATCTCGAGAAACTTCCAGCGGAGTAGCAACAGCTATTCTGCACAGAGGCGCATTTCACATTACTGACAAAATGAGGCAGAAGCTGTAGTGGTGCTGGCGGGGAAAAGAAGAAGAAAATAAAGGCGAAATCAGTCACCTTCCTGCGCTCGGGTCCATCTATACAAACGATAAACGTTCCATTTTTTTGGCCACATAGTGTCAATATGAGCGTATAATTCATTATTCCGTTTATAAATCGTGTGCAAACTTGGTGTTGACTGAATGAGAGCTGGGAACAGCATGCAGGAGAGGCTGGCGGATGAGTGCAAGGAGAACCGGTTACAAAAAAAGGGTTATTCATCTGCACCTTGTCTTGTTATTGAGGTGACACGTGCAGATGATTCCAAGCTGGGGAAAAAAAAACTGTACAAGTAATACAAAGTCCATCTTGATTATTGAAAACTTCAGGGACGAAAAGAACATAAAGAGAACCACAATGATGTGGATCAGATCGAGGTTTATTTGCCTTCTAAAGCAAGTAATAATACCGGGGCGTGAATGCGTCGTGATCGTGATGATACCAATGATCCAAAATATACTTGAAGCACAAATTTAGCAGAACACAACCATCGGGTAGTTTTGTGGTCCAGTTAATTGGCCAATCATGTCGCAGATGTATATAGATATATATATATATATATATATATATATATATATATATATATATATATATATATATATATATATATATATATATATATATATATATATATATATATATATATATATATAGATATATATTATATATATATATATATATATCTATACAGTAAAGTTACTCAAATAACTTTACAAATGTCTCTATGTGCACCTGAACGAAATGACGTCATGCGCTGGGTTTCATATTTTAGATCTAATTGATCATAATAGGGGGCACGGTGGTTTAGTGGTTAGCACGTTCGCCTCACACCGCCAGGATCCGGGTTCGATTCCCGTCTCGGTCATGGTGTGTGTGTGGAGTTTGTGCATGTTCTCCCATCGTGCCTCAGGGGGTTTTTCTCCGGGTTCTCCGGTTTCCTCCCGGTCCAAAAAAAAATGCACGGTAGGTTGATTGGCACCTTGGAAAATTGTCCCTAGTGTGAAGTGTGTGAATGTGTGTGTGTGGGATGGTGTGTGTGTGTGTGTATGTGTGTGTGTGTGTGTGCCCATGCGATGGGTTGGCATTCCATCCAGGGTGTATCCTGCCTTAATGCCCATAGACGCCTGAGATAGACACAGACTCCCCGTGACCCGAGGGAAGATCGGATAAAGCGGTAGAAAAGAATGAATGAATGAATGAATGAATGATCATAATGAACGTCACTTCCTGTAATCCAGAGCATGCTGTGATCTGAGCGGAGTTAAAAGTGTGAAGGCTAAATAAATAAAGCGTCTCTGCTGCGTGGAGTCTGTGAGGAAAGGGTGATCTTGGGTTTGCATGTTTGAGTCACTCTCTTTTTTCCCTCAATAAATTCAAATTATCGAGTCAGTTGAGCGAAATTAGAGTGCTTTTGTTTTTTATTAGAGCGTATTGCGGTTGGAAAATTACAGATGATCACTCCCGCTCGGGATCGCTATTGTTGTTGCGATCATCGCCTGTCATTCTAAACTTGGGCTAACAAAGTCGTTAAATTGACTCCCTCGCACCCTCATTATGCGCAGTGTTAATAACCGCTAATTAACTTTGCTTACGCGCGCATCGGAAAGCTCGTCTCTCTCTCTCTCTCTCTCTCTCTCTCTCTCTCTCTCTCCCCTCTCTCTCTCTCTCTCTCTCTTTTTGTTCCCTCTTTCAGCCTGAGCAGCATCCAATTAAGTCACAGTAACTGGAGTGAAACTGTCAGCACAGCGACTCCCAAACGACTGCGAGCAGACGGTCAGTCGGGAAAACAGACCCGAAACGACGCGCTGTACACGCGATCTGTCTTTCCTTTTCTTTTCTCTCTCTCTCTCTCTCTCTCTCTCTCTGATATATATATATATATATATATATATATATATATATATATATATATATATATATATATATATATATATATATATATATATATTACATATATATAAACGGACGCGTGTACATGCCAATGGAACCTTGGAAAATCCCTAGTGTATGAATGTGTGTGTGTGTGGTGTGTGTGGTGTGTGTGTGTGTGTGTGTGTGTGGTGTTGGCATTCTATCCATAGGGTGTATCCTGCATTAATGCCCCATAGACGCCTGAGATAGACACAGGACTCCCCGTGACCCGAGGGAAGATCGGATAAAGCGCTAGAAGATGAATATATATATATATATATATATATATATATATATATATATATATATATATATATATATATATATATATATATATAATATCAATATTGTCTTCTCTATTCCCATTTTCTTATCTATTTCGTCACAGTTTCAAGATCTTTACGTGTTTTTGTGGCGTTTGGTCTGTAAAGTCATGTAATATGCAATAAAGAAAAAGTCTCACAAAGTTCCAGTTTGTTATTTTGGTATAAAACACTTCAACACTATTTAACAGTTTTCGGATGTTTATTATTAATCTTCTATCATAGGATTTATTTGGTCTTCACATGAAGATCGAGATAGAAGGGAACGGAGCTAATTAGGGTTAAAGGTCATGCTCAGAGACAGCCCCATCCAGGTCTTAATTACTGATCCATGACTACATCAATATTGGCTTTTTTTGTGTTTTGACCGAATGAATGTGTAATTATGATTATGGAATATGAAAGAAAAAAAATCTATAACCGGTCAAGTCAACGTAATCAGGAACAACGTGTGTATATAATGTTTTACCTTCTACTATAAAGCAAATTTATCTACATTTCCTATTAATTGTCCAGTGATCTATAGATTACTAACATGTTTTACGTGGCTTCAAGGATCTGGTCTACTTTTTAGTAAATACCAACACCTTCATTGTCGGGTTAATGACTGTGAAAGTTACATATGTTAAGTAATAAAAAAAAGTATTTTAACATATAGTAACTTTTAATAAATACAATTATTGTGTCATCAAACATTTACATTTTCAATGGAATGAATGAATCCTACACATATTTGTGATTGAGGTTATTCTCTATGTTGTAAACCAAATCCCATTTAGTCTGAGGACAATAAAGCAAACAAAAACATTAAACATTGATTTCATTCAAAGAAACTCAACCCGGAATCAAATTCCGAACAGCAAAATGTTATAAATATAGTTTGACGCGTCATTTTGACTGTCAATTTCCATCCCTAATAAATATTCCACATTAGAATATCTTCCAAAAATCACAGTAAGAAGGTTTTTTTGTTTTTTTTTTTTTTTTAAACTCTGCTCCTGCATCGTTTTACGGATTAAACTTGGCCCAGATTGCGGAACCTTTGCAGAGTTTGTGGATTTGTTCTCCATGCAGTGAAACCCAGAGCTGCCAGCAGACGGCGCTGCTAGCAAAGAAGCAGAAAATGCCAAAGCGTTTGGGCCTTTGGGCTCCTGCAGAAGAAATCAGCGATCACCAACCTTCCAGGAGATCCATGCTCACTCCAGAACTCGGGTCCAAAATCCAGAAATCCGACGTCTGCTTCACATAATCAGCGGACTTGATTAGACGGATCGCCTCTGCTGGGTTTGGATTGGAAATGAAATCTGTCGGGGAAAAAAAACAGACCTGTAAATCACTGAGCTGCTTTTTTTTTTTCCTTTTGACTTTCCACACTACTGAATGATGTCCTCATTCGAGACAGATTATTTATTATATATATATATATTTATATTTATTCATGTTAAACGAATATTCGTATTAATGTTAACGCATGAAGAAAAAAGCGTCAAAAAATGTAGATCAAACAAGAGCGTTTACTCTGTAGCTTTGACAAAACAGAAAAACGTAATATAATCACTTTTCTAAGATTTTCTCGATAAGTTTGTGTAAGATTCCAACTATTTTGATGCATTTATAATAAAAAAAAATACAACTATTTAACTATTTGCAATCAATCGTCAATGTATCAATGGTTTAACCCTTTTTTAAATCAGGGAAAATATACGTGTTGTAGCTTTAAATCGTTTTCCGATCACAGCAGATCCAATCATGCACCATAAATAACTTTTTCTCCAAATCCACGAGTCCATTCAACAGCAGCGAGATTAATGTTTGTGGGGGTAAATAAATAAATAAATAAATAAATGAAATGAAATGAAGCAGTATAGTTTACACGTCACTCTTAACGCAAGATTGTTGTACAAATGATCAAGTTAGTCTTGTTGTGAAAATATGACACCCGGTAGCATCAGGGGAATTGGAGGAAACCGGAGACTAACAAGTTGCCCGTGCTCATTGTGCTAAATAGACCGCGGAAAATTAAATATGTGAAAATTGCGCATTTTTTTCTTCTTCTTCTTCTTCTTCTCCGTTCCTCTCTCTCTCTCTCTCTCCCTCTCTTTCTGAACGCGTGTGCTTGTAATTAGTGCATTTAAACAAAGCGCGGATATCCTGCTGGCGGTAATAGTCCCTGACATTTCTTTTCTTGGGTTAATAACAGAGTGCGTATAAATGAATCAAATTGTGGCCCTAAATTACATAGCGACTTTAAATACGGGTCTGCATTGCGCGGCTGTTTGGGACCAAGGGGGAAAAAACCGTTTTATATTGTTATTATTGTCATTAGTCTGTTGATCTGCTTTTCAAATGCCCCAGAAGTTTCGAGCACGAGTGTATTTTTGTGGCGCAGATTTTACTGCCTGCTTGTGGATATTAATGACATTGACTTGTGGATGATTGTGAATGAAGGACAAGCTGCACACTCACAATGCGTGAGAAAAACAGGCAAGAAACATTTACACTGAAGATCTTTTTTCTTTTTTTTCCTTTTCTTTTTTAAGCAAACATTTCGAAACTCCTTCGATCGCAGTGAAACAAACAGGCAGTCATCTTCCAGAGGCCAAAATTAAGGTCATAACATAGACTACCTTGAGTGTTTTCTGGGTATTTCATAATTATTTCTTGATGTGCCTCTTCTCAGGCTGTAACAGAGCTGCACTGCTCCTTATAGTCCGCTGAATGGAGAGAGTAAATTGTAGCTTGTTGAAGTTTCAGGATTGAATTCTGAAAAAAAAAGAGAGATCCTTTTATGATGGCTTTGAGCGGGGTCACGCCATCCACAGCAGGTTAAATAGACTTCTCAATCAACCTCTCCAGGCTCCTGAGTCCAGTTACCTGCGGGCCATTATCACCACCTTCAACCATCTGAGACTATCTGATCGCTTCGGAGAGGACAGGCAATTAGGGGTGCTGAGGAGGCTAGCAGTCTGTGAGAAAGGCTACCAAAGTGTGAGGAAGGCGACCAGTAGCACTCCACTCCAACAAAAAAACCTACTACCATCTTATAAACCATCTTTTCTGATTTATCATATTATTATTGGAAACCGGTTTTTGAAATGCACTGTAAAGATTTCCATAACGGGAGGATGTGAATCTTATATAACGCTTTATATTGGAAATCATAAATAATTCGATATATTGTAAATAATTACAGTTATGAATATTATTTGTTCTTACAGTCGTCATAGGTAGATGGATGGATGGATAGATGGATAGATGGATGTAGGTCATCATTATTTTCTCTTTCCAAATTTACTTTAACTCCCCCAAGTCAGAATAAAAAAGAAGAAAGGAATGGAAATAACAGTATAATTGCTGTGGTAAATAAAGAATAAACCCCGCCCGCACTGCGATTTGACAGTAGTAGATATATCTGTAAGGACGTGAAACCTCGTTTGTTTTGTCGGATGTAAAAAAAAAAAAATGCTGCTGGTTTTGATGTAATTGGACGGTGAAGTCGGTTTTATTGGACTAATGTGAGTCTTTCAGGCCGGTGAACTTTAATGAGAAAACTGAAAGATCCCCCTTTTCCCACCGGGAGCCAATCAGATTGTCGCTCCACGTCAGTGCGGCGGAATGGAGAGAGGAGCTGCAGCGCTGAGGAGCTCCGCACACTTTAGCATTACACACCGACACGTACACACACACACACACACTAATACACACACACACACACACACTTTCGCAGCCAACGACAGACAGACAGACACGCACCTCGGGTTACAGGAGCAGAGCGGGTGCAGAACGCACAACCTGGAACTTCTCTGATCGCAGAAGGTAGAAAAGAAGCTGAAACAGAGAGAAAGATTTGTAAAAAAAAAAAAAAAAAATGAGCAGTCAGTTCGACGACGATGTTCGCGACAGAAGCGAGTGTAAAAGCAAATCTCCGACCGTCCTGTCCTCCTACTGCATCGAGAGCATTCTGGGCCGCAGGAGTCCCTGCAAAGTCCGACTGGTGGGCTCGCAAAGTTTAACCGCGCGGCCGGACCACGAGCAACCTTCTGAAGGTACGACACACGCTTTAATACACACTCACACGCTCGTTCTCTCTCTCTCTCACACACACACACACACACACACACACACACTTGTAACATGTGCACTTTGTCTATAAAATAACATTTGAATTAAATCTGTTGTAAAACTCCAGGACACGTTTCAAAGGTTCTGCTTTTAGGAGAACCCGAAAACCATAATGAGATTCCACCTGTCTCAAAGCACAAGCGAGAAACTCGTCAACATCAACATCTCGTGGACTTGATCGGCTTTAAAAAGTAACATGCCAGATGTTTTCTGCGGAATAACTTTCTGAACATTTGACATGTTTAAATAAATAATCAGGAGATCAGACACCTGCAAAATATACAACTGAGATTAATGTTCATGCGTTATGCATACACAGATACACACACATATCTATCTATCTATCTATCTATCTATCTATCTATCTATCTATCTATCTATCTATCTCTCTCTCTATATATATATATATATATATATATATATATATATAAATTACAATAAAACGAGTTTTTTTTATTTCGAACGGGCCGATTCGTAGAAAAAAATCGCTAATTGTTGACGTGAAATATATTTGATTTTTTAAAACGCATCATAAACGACATAAAATCCTCATGACCTCACTGAAATATTGCAAATAAGACCCGAAATTATAGTAACAATAATTCGTTTATAATTTATTCCCAGATATTATTGCGTTTAGTTTTTTTTTTCTACACATATTGTATCGCATTTCACATTAAAATAAAAAAAATTGTTATGTGATACATTTATTATATATATATATATATATATATATATATATATATATATATATATATATATATATATATATATACACACATTTATCACGTGTCTAATATATAGTATATATATATATATATATATATATATATATATATATATATATATATATATATATAATAAAAAAATTTCTGTCGAGAAAATATATACAGGAAAATATTTTGCCCAAGATTTAGCCATCGGCTAATCTAGTTTTCTCGTTTTCTCTTTAAAAAAATAAATTTTCGCCATTTGTTTCTGTTTCAGTTTCTAGTAAAGAACTCTCCTTTGACTCGGACATGCATCTTCCGCCCAAACTGCGCCGGCTTTACGGCCCCGGGGGGAAATACCTGGACACCAGCAGGGTGTTTCAGGAGCACGGGGAGAAAGGTGATCTCGGCTGCGAGGGAATGAAGATCAGCCAGGCGCCGCAGGTGAGCATCAGCCGGAGCAAGTCGTACCGGGAGAACGCGCCGTTCAGTGGGCTGGAGGAAGTGCGCAGCAGCCCGGAGCTGGCCGAGCTCGGGGCGCTCAAGTTCGAGGAGGACGCGGTCAAGGAGGAGGAAGAGGAAGAAGAGGAGGAGGAGACGTGCGGAGCCGAGCACGGCCTGTCGCCCAAGGACGAGCCGAGCCCGCGTAACGACACGGACGTGAAGGACGGTGAGGACAGCGTGTGTCTGTCTGCGGGCAGCGACTCGGAGGAAGGCATGCTGAAGCGGAAACAGAGGAGATACAGGACCACGTTTACGAGCTACCAGCTGGAGGAGCTGGAGAGGGCTTTCCAAAAGACCCACTATCCGGACGTTTTCACCAGGTACGCACATCTAATAATATAATAATAATAATAATAATAATAATAATAATAATAATAATAACAATAACAACAACAAAGCTGTAATAATGGATAAAATTGCATCATTCTAAGAAATACTAAATCATTATGTCTGTACAAAAACAAAACATACCCTGTACAAAATAACTGAAATAATAAAATAACAACAAAATAATAAATGTCTATATAAAAAAACTGCGTTTATTAAAATACACTCATACCATAATAATAATAATAATATAATAATAATAATAATAATAATAATAATAAATTATTATTATTATTATTATTATTATTATTATAAAAACACATCCATGTAGAATAGAAATAGAATCACTCACATTCACTGTGATGCCGCACTGGATTTTCTTCTGCATGCTAAAAATATTTCCAACTAAATATTTTCTATAAAATTCATTCTTTATAACACAAAATGATTTAACAAAAAGGTTTTAATAACGTGTATAATTAAATGTATTACGAAAAATGTTTTCGTAACTCGAAGTAATAATAGAACACAATTTTTCCTGTAAATCTAGAAATGAATCCGAAAATTCCACAGTGCGCGTTTTTTAAAAACGCAGTAAAACGCGCAAGTGATGAACCTGGAAATGCAGATAAAAATAGAATTGCGGCACAAAAAATGTCGATTATATTTATAACGACTTCGAGGCAGGCAGTATAAACAACATTAATAATAACAATTGGAATTTTTTTAACCGCTGATTTGAATATTACCTGACATTTTACAGTAAATATTCGCGAACTCGGAACATAATAGCAATACAATACAAAATTGTTTAAAAATAATAATAAATAATAATCATCATCTTTTCCTTTCGTTAATAAATCGGTGGCGTATATTGACTCTTATAATCGATGTGGGGGTTTTTTTTCGTGTCGTAATTGTAATTGCATCCATTCTCTTCCCAAAACGCTGAAGGGTGACGCGGTTCCTGTCAAGGCCTAGAGTTTGAATAGCCATTATTTCCGTCATTATATCGTTAAATCTTTTAGAAAGAAGCGGAGGAAAAAAAACGTGTCTGTATGAGAGAGAAAGAATGATTTGTACAATTGTAAATAATAATAAAAAAAAAATCCCAGTTTTTTTTAATATGAGTTTTATTTTGTTTGTGTCTGAGATAGATGTCAAATCTGTGTGTGTGTGTGTGTGTGTGTGTGTGTTGTTTCAGAGAGGAGCTCGCGATGCGTCTGGATCTCACCGAGGCGCGCGTGCAGGTAATTAAAACGATGATTTATCACTACACGCATCACACCACATTTATTACAGTATATATTAAATCATTATTACATTATTATTATTATTATTAATTGATTCGAGCTGATTTACTGCATGCACATGAAGTATTTCTTATTAATGCATTATTAAATAGAAATAACATTACGCGTACATTTGGAAATATTTTCATTTACTTTCTAGTAACTAATATAGATATATATATATATATATATATAGCTATATATATATATATATAGATATATATACAGACACCACACGTATATATACACATGGATATATATAGAGATATATATATATATATATATATATATATATATATATATATATATATATATATATATACATACACACACACACACAAATTATATATTACATATATATATATATATATATATATATATATATATATATATATATATACATATACATACATATCTATATACATATTACAGAAAGAGAGAGAATAATAAAGGTTGCAATCTGTATACAAATTTAAAAAAAAGGATGCTATAATATGCGAATATAAATAATTTAGGGAAAGACAACGTGTATTGTTCTTTAAAGCGATTTAAAAGAGTGAGGGGGGGGGGATCCGCGTGTGTAATCATCAGGTGTTCTCAGTGAAAGCCTCCTTCGCCGTTCCTGGTTATTTATTTGATGTATTAGTCGGGCGTTAAGATTTCCGTGAATTCCCGCGGAATTGCGCTAAGCGGCGTGTGCTATATCTGGCTAATGGCCTATATTTAATTTCATTTGAAAGTGTAGCCTTCGGCGGTGTTAAACGACTCCCCGACGTCACGCCGGAGATCTCTCCTGTTATCCAAAGTTATTACATGCAATGGAGCGAGCGTTTTAACGGCAATTACGCGGACGGACGTGCGCGCCGTCCGTAAAAGCGCACTTAGCGCAAGAGCAAACACCGCTATTCCAGCGAGAAAATGGTGTTTGAATTCTCATCGCCCCTGTGCGGGTGGAGGAGGAGGAGGAGGAGATGGAAGAAGAAGAAGAAGAGGAGGAGGAGGTGGGGGTGGTTTAGGAGGAGGAGGAGGAGGAGGGTGTGAAGATAATGCTATTTGATTTCCCATTTTGTGATTGCAATAGACCAGCATTGATCCGATGCTTTGCACTTGGAACAAGTGAGACTATTAAAGGTGTTTGTCGCCCCCTCCAGCTCTCCTCACCACCACCACCACCACCACCACCACCACCACCACCACCACCACCCTCCTCCTCCTCCTTTTCCTCCTCCTCCTCCTTTCCAATCCAGACTATTCAAAGCTTGCATGATCAAGCTCAACTCCCATAACCAAAGAGACAGTACACACATGGCAGGGTTATTGCCAACATAAAACAACAGATGTCTGTTTGGGCCTGCGGATGAACAAATCACTTAATGGGCTCGATCAGGAGGTGATAAAACTCATAAATTCCCCAGGGGCCCTGTAATGCAAAAGAGCCTCTGTGTGTGTGTGTGTGTGTGTGTGATAGAGTCAGTGTTGACAATGTCCTCATTGCGAACACACTCGTCTCCAAGCCCTGGCACTGTAGTAGGCCATACACACACACACACACACACACACACACACACACACACCAGCAGTGCAATGATGGTTTGGGGCTCCCGTGGGAAAGTTAAATACCCTTTCAAAGTCACTTGCATTTTCAGGAATTTTCATTTAAAGCGTATTAATTGTTACTGGCCCCCGTTCAAGCAGTTAGATCCCAAATCCTTTGTGAACACGGCTCTTAATTACCGTACTCCACCCCGTTATTTTTATGCCCCCCCCCACCGCACCCCCACCCTCGCTGCAGCCTAAAACCAGATTTTAATTAGCAAAGTTAGGCTAACAGACCATAAGGGAGCAGGGCTCGGGGTCATGTAATTACCCTTGACTTTCCGCCTATTTGTCACCTCATTAAAGAGAAGCAAATATTGCAGACGGATTACAGTGTCGAGCTCAGACAAGCATGCAGGAAGAGCCAGACGCAACTCCGGATACAAAGTGAACTCGGGAAGATACCGCCAGACGGAGAACTGTATCTGTCGGGATGGAACCTAAAGCAGATCCTACTCGTTTGCTCCGTTAACAGAAGCCGTTTCTCTCTGTGTGCAGGTCTGGTTCCAGAACCGTCGAGCAAAATGGAGAAAGAGAGAGAAAGCAGGAGTTCAGTCTCATCCTCCAGGTCTGCCGTTCCCTGGTCCGCTCGCTGCAGCTCATCCCTTGAGTCACTATCTAGAGGGAGGTCCGTTCCCTCCTCACCCACACCCGGCTCTGGAGTCGGCTTGGACCGCCGCAGCAGCGGCCGCCGCGTTCCCGGGACTCGCGTCGCCACATAATAACTCTGCCCTTCCACCGGCCACGCCCCTCGGATTAGGCACCTTCCTGGGCACCGCCATGTTCCGCCATCCGGCCTTCATCGGACCCACTTTTGGCAGGTAGGATCAGGATCACTGCTACACGGTGAAACACTGAAGGCGTTTAGGAACATCAACCCGCATGATGGAATTGCAATTTTGTTTTTGTTTTTTTTAGAATTTTCTAATCAGCTTGACTCTTCTGCTCAGACTTTTCTCCAGCATGGGTCCCCTGACCAGCGCTTCCACGGCCGCTGCTCTCCTGCGCCAAGCCACGCCCCCGGTGGAGAGTCCGGTCCAGCCGCCCGCCGGCCTGTCCGATCCGCCCAACGCCTCGCCCTCTTCCTCGACCTCCGCCGCTGCCGACCGCCGAGCATCGAGCATCGCCGCTCTACGTCTTAAAGCAAAAGAACACTCGGCCCAGCTCACTCAGCTGAACATCCTGCCCACCAGCGCTACGGGGAAGGAGGTCTGCTGAAGCTGTCGCTCAGAAAAACAAACCCCTTACTAAAAATAAATAAATAATAATAATAATAAAGCATGACCAAATCCACAGTGCGACATAGTGCAACGCCATACACACACACACACACACACACACACACACACTCACAAGCTGTCGGAGGCCTGGAGGCGTGATGCACTGTTACATCGCCCATCATATTGGACATCCTCCATCAACGACCCGAACCCCAGACTGCAATGTAGCTTCATTCTGTACTTATCGAAATTTTTATTATTTTTTTTTTGGGGGGGTTAAGGATGTTCTGAAAGCACTCCACTTCAAACAGCAACAACTTCTCCTCTGCAAGATACATCATCTTCAGTGAGGGACCAGAGGAGGAGGGTCAATATGCCAAAGGGAACCAAATTCCACTAAATCAACTGAAAAATGATATTTAAAAATAAAAAAAAATAAAAATAAAAAAAACTCCTCCCATCCTCTCAGTGAAGATTTCTCCTTCGTCCTGCGTCTTCTGGATGAAAACCAACCAATTTCTTCAAAAAGGACATTCAAATGGAGTTCAGACTCACTGATCTGTTAAGAGTAGCCTATTTGTACATATACATATATAAACACACACACACACACACACACACACACACACAGCACTGTAAAGATGATAAATTGAATTTGGGGGAGGGGGGAGGGAGGGGGGGGAGGGAGGGTGGTGTTGATCCTTAAGCTTTAAAAAAAAAAAGTTGTACATTTGAAAACATTGAAATTGAAATTTCACTTGATGTAGTATTGTATGAATGTTTCCTAGTAGAGCTCGACTTATGTTTATTTCACAGAATTTTAGGTTTGTAGATGATTATTTATGTCTATCCTGTGGACTGCTCAGATCCACAGCAGGACACACACTGCTGTTCCACCAGAGACTCTTCTGGGTTGTTTTTTTTTTTTGTTTGTTTGTTTGTTTGTTGTTTTTTTTTTGCTTTGTTTTGTTTCTGTTTTTATTTTGGGGGTGTTTGTTGGAGTTGCGACTTACCCAGAATGATGATGATAAAAAAAAAGTATAAATAAATCTGATGAATTAATCTAATGGAAACACTAACCATTATTTTACTATTATTATTATTATTATTATTATTGTTTATTTCAGTTATACGGAAATAATAAAAAATAACATATGCACAATGTACAGCATGCATTCGAAAAATAAAGTACAGAAGCAATATCACTTAGGATTTTCCTTTATATTTGATTCTTATCTAGAGAATTCTGTACGTCGTTATAACGCGTCGTTAATCGGTGTTATTTAATACATAGAAACGCGTAGCTAACAATTTTAGACGATTGAAAATACATTGTCGCGTTATTATTCCTATAAATATTGCTGTTCGCTGGTGCTTTAACGTGTTAAAAAAAAAAGTCTGTTTGATGTGATGGGGGTGTAAGACGGGTGATTATTCGCTCCATTAAGTCGTGCTTATATTCATGGAGCTTTTCTTTTTTATTATTTTTATTTCAATTCCACCTGTTAACAAAACACGCTTGGAGAAGTTTCAGAGGCCGCAAATTGAACTCGACATGTGTAATACCGGCTAAGTCTTCCCGAGTCTTTTCTTATTAATGAAGTAACAAACGGTTTATCAGAATTGTCTTTGCTCTGGATTGAAGTTCCCTCGCTCAAACCCTCTCCGATGCCATTACAGCAATCAATGCGGCTCTCCTTTCACACAAGCCGTCCTGACCCGTCCATGGTGCCGAGGCAAATCGCGTGAAATTACCTCTAGGATTAAATGTTCCCCTTCTTCTTTATTCTAATCGCCTGCTCGCGGTGAAAAGGGGTTCCCTTTCCTTGTTTTTACACCCGCTAATCCGACTCATTTCCCAAACCACAAACAAGCAGGATCAGTGCACATGAAAATAAAGCTTTATGAAGATGGGTTGGAAGAAAGACCAGTCTCTCTCTCTCTCTCTCTCTCTGTGTGACTCTTCACATAATTTATTCTCACTAACTCTTATTCTGGCTAAGGACCCCCCCCCCCTTCCATTCTCTCCCTCCCCCCTCCCTCCACCAATCTCTCCATCCATCCTTCAGACTCCTAGAAGTCCATATTAAACATTTGACATGCCATGCTGCCTGACAAGAGCAGGAGAATATGTTGAAAGAGGGCATTAAAGAGGGAGGAAAAGAAAAGAAAGCCATTTTCTCCGGCAGCTCCGACGTATTATGTTGAACAGGCAAGAGCTCAGGAGAGCGCGGGCCACTTCTCCACCTCCACTCTTTTATTTATAAGATTATCAAGAATTCATTTAGCGCGTTATTTATCATTTTTGTCCCCCTTTGGTGAAATGTTTTTAACTATTGCAAGGTGACGTGTTGAGGGGGGGGCGGGGCAAATTAAGTAATGAACTTTGTCGTTATTTGTGAATTATTTTATAATGACGCAACCAGAAAGGAAGGGAAGAACGCAAAAAAGTTGGGGGTTTTAATCAGGAATTATTCGCCGGGTATAAAACATTTATCATCACATCACCAGCACCGGGTTTTGGCTGGAGAGAGGGAGAGAGAGAGAGAGAGAGAGAGGGGAGGGAGGGGAGGGAGAGAGAGAGAGGGGAGAGAGAGAAGGAGGGAAAATCCGTTTCAGATCAACTTTTTTTTTGTACTTGATTGTGAATTTCTTGAGTCGCGTCTGGAGCGGATAATAATCATCACGACGCGGGTTTTTTTGCGCCTCTCGCTCCGGCCGCGGCTCGATTGGATTGGCCGGG
>JACRUU010000019.1:2250853-2255853 GCA_030449085.1 Kryptopterus vitreolus | reverse complement strand
AGACAGGAGGTAAGGGGAGAAAAAAAAAAAAAAAAAAAAGGAGGGAGGGGGGGGGTTGCTCATCCGAGAGAGAGAGAGAGAGAGAGAGAGAGAGAGAGAGAGAGAGAGAGAGAGAGAGAGAGAGAGAGAGAGAGTGAGTGAGTGTATCAGCTTCCATGCGCTCTAACTAGGTGTAAATACAATAACAAGCATGTAATTAAGTGAGCATGATGAAGTTAATGGAGATCATACATTCCATTTGGGCTGCTTATGAATATTCTATTAGATGTTATCAGGCAGCTGGAATAGCTGTTAATTTAATCATCACCGCGAGCAGGGAAAAGTTCTTTGTGCGAGTGTAATTGCACAGAATGAATAATTGATTTGACAATCGCACCCGCGGATTTGCAGCGGCTCGGAGCTGGCAGAGTGCGTGGGAGGCGGGGCAGGCGAGGCCGAGAGCTCGGCGCCCTGAAAAGGTTGCAGAGGAGATAGCCTGCAAATTGAGCATTAGCGGCGCACTGATAAAGGACGATTTTTATTTTATCAATGCGGCAAAATTACATTACGGCACGAGCGTAATCACACTGCCCACACTTAAGGACAGACACGGGGAACGAGAGCGAGGAAGAGAGGATGTGCTCCCGTCTCTCCTTCTCTCTCTCTCTCTGTGTGTGTGTGTGTGTGTGTTAAAAAAAAAAAGGAAGAATAGAAAGACAGAGCGGCGGGGGAAAAAAAAAAAAAAAAAAAAAACATTATAAAAAGATGACTAAAAGTATAAATTGGAAATAAATTGCTCTTCATGAAAAGAATGGAATCAGAGTTCAACATGATTTGGAAGTCATTGATATGGGATATCTAATAATACGGAAAAAAAAAAAAAAGAAAGGAAGAGAAAACGCTTTATTATGGAAGAACTCCTGCCGCGTGTGAAATTGCCTCCACATTTACCTCGCTTGCTGCAATCAGCCAGAGGACTCTGGTCTACATGTAGATCAGATTCTGCATCAGAAATGTGTCTCTCTCTCACACACACACACACACACACCAAAAGCACCCCACTTACTCTGTGGACACACACACACACACACACACAATACATGCACTTGTTCAACACCAGATCCGAGCTCTGATGAAGTCAGAAAGTGGCGAGCAGTTCAGAGTCTTTTCAAGGGTCCGATCTAGAGATCAGACTCCACTAATCCCGGAGGCTAACGAGATCAACGACGCGGTTTTTGTCGATCAGACTCGGAGGGAAAAATGGGTTTTTGAGGAAAGATGATGAATCTCTACACAACACACCACACACACACACACACCACACAAAACACCACACACACCACCACACACACACACACACACACACACACACACACACACACACACACACACACACACACACACGAGTTTGTTCTCGAAAATAGGACGGGTCACCTGAGAGCGATCACCTTGCACGGCTTTCAGCTGCTTCATATACGTCTCTAAAGATGCTACTAATTATTGGCACCCCTCGTTAAGAATAATCAGGAATATTTCATGTGACGTCACAAAAATAAATAAATAAATCCAAATTTCATCGCCGAGCATCTGAAACGCTACACAGGGGCGCAAATGAGGTCGGAGGGTAGGGGGTGGGGGGTGGCGGGGGGGGGGGGGGGGGGGGGGGGGGGGGGGGGGGGGGGGGGGGCGAGACCCACGAAGAACAGAACAGAGCGTCAGAAGTCAAATCGGTCAATCAGTCGAACCCGAGACGCCATCAGCTGTTAAGTTTAACGTCTCTGGCGCTCTCAGACTGACCAAGCGGGCACATTTACGCAGCTCTATTGTTCACACGCCGTGGTTAGAGTAGGATCGCACGTTCACCTCGCTCACCTCTGATCCCTCCCCCCTCTACCATGTGTCCAGCTCTGCCCCTCTTTTCTGCCCCTACAACTAAAAAACCCACCCCACTCAAAACTACCACCCCCCCCCCCACCACCACCACCACCCCCGGCACTGTACGACCGCAGTTATCTAAAGCGCCACAATAACAGCACAGCCGACAGAATAGCGCCAAGATTGGTTTTTCTATTGTGCCGTGGCGCTGGCATAATGCCCACTTTAAAAGCAATTCCTCGCTCATCAGAGACAGACAGAAAATCTGCGACGATACGACACTAAACGTCGCAGGGTGGTGGTGATGGTGTGTGTGTGTGTGTGAGAGAGAGAGAGAGTGCATGTGTGTGTGTGAGTTTGGCGTAAATTCAGTAAAATTACAATCGTATGTGTGTGTTTGTGTGTGTGTGTGTGTGTGTGTGTGTGTGTGTGTGTGTTGCAAAAAGGGGGCAGCTAAAAGTTTCTAGAACTACACTTTATTCCATCATTCCCACTACGCCGTCGCCTTTCTCTCGGCCCGGAGCTCGACCTCGCGCTTCTTCCCTTTTGTGGAGTAAATGGACTGAAGTAAAGGATACGGCACTAGTGAGACTGCACAGCCGAAATCAACTACAGGCCGCAAAACGGAGTCTCCACTCACCGGCTCTTTGCAGGAGGGGGAGGGAGGGGGTTAAAAAACAACAAGGGGGTCCTAAAAGAGCCCTGAAACAGGAAAAAAAAAAAACACTAAAAGCACACGCAGTGTGTGTATACACCACGATTATACAACAACAAACTGTATTATTAGTAGCATTTCTCTCGCTCTCTCTCTCTATTTATTTATTTATTTATTTATTACACGCAGAATTAAAAAAAAATGAAAATAAAAATCGTTAGTTACGGCGATATGTCCGACCAGGAAAAAGGGTCTTTAAAAAAAAAACCACCTGGGATCAGGTAAAAGAACGTAGGCCTGTAATTTCTCACACACACACACACACACACACACACACACACACACACACACACACACACACGTGGTATCACGGCGCGGCCTTAAAGGAGGTGAGATGAAATAATCAGAGTCCGTATGGGGCTGGAAATTTATGGCGAATTCCGAACAATATTTACATCCAATCTCTGGGGAGAAATCAAATGTAGTGGAATAATCATAGAAGAGAGAGAAGGGGGGGGGGGAGGCCGTGTACAGAGACGGGTCAGAACTCCGAAGATTGGCCACAATCACCTCCCGGAAAAACAACTGTAGGGAAAAGTAGAGAAATAAAAAAATTCCAGCGAGACGCAAAGTCTATAATCATGTTAGAAACCCCCCCCCCACACACATACTCCCTCCTCTCCACTGCCACTCGGCTTGCTTCGCGGTTCCGAGTGGTCATCTATTGATTACACATTATATTTATCTACGCCTATCGCTCTCGCTCCGGACCTCATCGGCGCACGGAGAAAGAAATAAATACATTTACAAGTCCGTTCCAAGTGGTCCTTTTTAATCAAGTGACATCAATCACCGAGGCCGCGGCGTAAGTACAGCCGGAGCCCGCGGGTTGGGGCTCTCCGGCGGTCACGCCGAGGCCCGGATCCTGCACCGGGGGCCGCGGGAAATATATGCTCCATGTCCCATTATTTATGAAGGCCTATCCTTTTGCCTTCTCGCCAATTACTCGCCCTATCATTTTCCAAAATCTAAAAACTGTTTTCAATCAACACAGCCGACGCTATTACTGAGTGCCTGCCGGCCCTGAGAGGAGGCTTTTCTCCCTCTCGCGCTCCCTCAAACTGATTGGACCGCTTTTGCATTCCTCGCCGCTCCGTGATTGAATCCCTCGCCTGAATTAAGGCTGTCGACTCGAGGAGCTGCACATCCTTAACCCACCCCCTCCCCCCTCCCTTACACCAACCCCTTGACCACTTCCAGCCTGTATGAGCATGCGCGCATGTGTGTGTGTGTGTGTGTGTGTGTGTGTGTGTGTTACCTGTCTAGCGCGGGTTAAAAATGGCTAAACGTCGGCCATGTTTCTTACTTTTCTCTTCTCCCTGCAGGACCTTGGTGGCGGCGTGCTCCCAGTCGAAGATGAACCTGTAGAAGCTCAGCTGGTTGTACAGCGCCTTCTCGGAATACTGCGAAGAAAAACAAAAAAAAAAAAAAGGGAAAAATAATGCAAAAAAAAAATGAATATATATATATACACACATATATATATATATATATATATATATATTTATATTTAAATGATCGATACGCAAAAATCCGCGCGACGGACGCTTTTTAGTGACGCCGCGGTGGTCGATTACTCAATCGCTCGTTCACGGAGCGAAAAAAAAAAAAAAAAAAAAAAAAAAAAAAAAAACAAAAAAAAAAAAAAAAAAAAAAAAAAAAAAAAAAAAAAAAAAAAAACAATTAACCATAATCACACGGATGTTTACCTCACGTCGGTGTTTTTTTAGCGCCGTGTATTTTATTCTTTTTTTTTTTTCCCCCGTCACGTCTCTCTCTGGGGGAAAATGGAAGGCTGGAGCGTAATGAGATTGGTGCAATTCAATCAGGGGAAAGCTGGAGAATCACCTGCGTTAATTACAGCTGGAGGGACAGGAGAGACAGGTAGTGTTTGTCGTATATTCTCCACTGTCATAGACGGAGGCAAACACAGGCGCTCAGGCGAGACCTGAGTTTAGAGTCATATATAACCTGCCAAATGTGTCTGATTGGCCAGGGGGGGGGGAAAAAAAAAAAAAAAAAAAAAAAAAACAAAAACAAAAAAAAACAGGCGCCCTCGTCGCTCGCTACCCCTCGGCAGAAGTACCACAAAAGCGGGGGGGAAACAATTTGTTTGGTTTGTAAATGCTGCTGTAATTATCATCGGCCACGTGCCTGCCAGCCAGAAGCGCTCAGGTCGAGTCGAGAAGAGAGAGAGAAGCAGAGAGAGAGATGAGAGAGAGACGGAGGAGAGAGAGAGATCGAGAGAGAGATGAGAGAAACGGAGAGAGATGAGAGAGAGAGAGAGAGAGAACGAGAGAGAGAGCTGAGAGAGAGAGAGAGGAGAGAGAGGGGAGGAGAGAGAGAGAGAGGGGAGAGAGGAGAGAGAGAGAGAGAGAGAGAGAGAGAGAGAGAGAGAGAGAGAGGGAGAGAGAGAAGACTCCGAAATTAC
>JACRUU010000019.1:2235853-2238353 GCA_030449085.1 Kryptopterus vitreolus | reverse complement strand
CTGTCTCTGCTGCGCACGGAACTGCCCAGGATCCAACCCTGAGGGACACGCAGGTGATAGTTAAACCCCCCGACACACACACACACACATAAAATACAAAATATATATATATATATATATATATATATATATATATATATGCACATATATACATATGCGCATATATATATATATATATATATATATATATATATATATAATATATATATATATGTGTGTGTGTGTGTGTGTGTGTGTGTGTGTGTATATATATATATATATATATATATACATATATACACACACACACACACACACATATATATACACACACACACACACACACACACACACACATATATACATATATATAGATGTGTATGTGTGTGTATATATATGTATATATATATATGTGCGCGTGTGTGTGTGTGTGTGTGTGTATATATATATATATATATATATATATATACACACACACACACACACACACACACACACACACCACACACACACACACACATATACACACATACACATCTATATATATATATACATATACATATACACACACACACACATATATATATTTCATAAACAAAGAAAATCAAACAAGCACGTTAAAGCTCTCATTAGAATACATTACCGTTTCCATAGCAACAGCGCCCAGAAACGGGGGTATACTACTATTACGGTCAGGTGTCCGTATACTTTTGGAAATGCAGTGTACGAAGAGAGGGACATGATTATTACTATAAACGAGACGAGGGGTGTAAATAAAAAGTATTAAATAAACGTCTCGCATAAGCAGCTGAGGACGATCAAATCATTAAGCGACAGCAGCTGAAGATCCATTTCATCGTCCCAGGTGACACGAGCGGCGGCGGCGGGAAAAAAAAAAACCAGCCGACGTCCCCCTGAGTAATTTAGCTAAGTGAATAAGTGCATAAATAAATAAAGTGTCGACTGCAAGGCTACGGGGATTTAAGCGGCGGAGGAGAAGGCGGCGGAGGAACTGCCGCCCTCTGCAGGCAAACATCCACCGCTTAGAACCGCCCGCCGACACACACACACACACACACACACTTTATGTGGGTCTGTTCAATGACGTATATAATAACGCGCACATTAATATTGGCACCCCGAATAAATGTGATTATTAGAAAAAAAAAAAATCGGCCAAAAAAGACTTCGCACAAACCTGGCTAACGGGGACGCAGGGTCCCCATAGCGACACAAGCGTCGACACAAACACACAAACTCACAAATCTTAACGAAGCAAGATTGGATTAGAGGGAAAATGTCATGAGGATTAAAGCACAAGTCCAGTAGCCAAGACTTACAACTACTTGACATTTCAGCGACCCGTCAGAGCGAAGACCTTCAGGCACAACGATTCTATAGTTGTATATCTGTTACTAAGATTAAATAAACATCTAAAGTCCTTAAGACATTGTCACATGTGTGTGTGTGTGTGTGTGTGATGATTTGGAACAGCCCAATCCCAAACATCATATTTTATATATGTAAATATACACACACACACACACACACACCACACACACACACACACACACGTATATTAGAGTACATAAACACATTTTTTACATTTTATGGGAGGAGCTAATACATTAGAGGGGAATCCTCACCCAGCCATGTGGCGATCAGGACGGCGTCGATCCCCTCGATGGGCTCACAGATCCGTCCCACCACAGGGTGGACCTGCTGCGAGAGGTAGTACTGCGTGTCCAGGTTCAGACCCGGCTGTTTCTGGAGCTGCTCCGGAGCGTACGCTCTCTGGCTGGCCGTCAGATTCGAACCGTCCTGGAAACAAAAACCCCAAAAAAGTGTTTATAATAAATAAGTAAATAAATAAGAAGAAGAATAAGAATAAATAAATAAATACAAATATTCACTCTGGTCCTACCTGGCAGATGATGTAGGACACGGTGTCTCCTGCTTTGACCTTGCGTCCTCCTTGAGAGTTGATCCACAGAGCCACGTGCACATGAGGAAGACTCTTTTTATCAGGGTAGTCCTGAGGGTCCTTCGTCAGGGCCTACACACACACACACACACACACACACACACACACACATCAGTCACATGCCATACCGTTTTATAAAGCGTGTTCCTGTGACCTCTCATCACCTTGTGTATCTGGAACATGTTGAGAGGGACGCTCCCGTTGGCCACCTTCTCCCCAACCTCGATCAGGTGCTGCTGGATGTTCTCCAGGATAGTGTCCCGGGTCTGGTCCGAAAGAATCTGTCCTATCACGTAGCTGACCAGGGAAAAGATGGAGAGCTGAGCAATTTAACGGTCCCACAGGGGCAGAGAGAAAACGCTAAATGTTATCGATAACAACCCCAAACATTAGGATTCCCCTGGGATTCCCCTTCAGGTCACATGCCTGTGTGACATCAGCGGCATTACCTAGCCCCGCTAACAAGTCCACGGGCGAATCTGATTGGATAGTCGGGATGATTAAATTCACACCGGGTGATTTCCAGTGTGGCCGCCC
>JACRUU010000019.1:2225853-2230853 GCA_030449085.1 Kryptopterus vitreolus | reverse complement strand
GGCCCTTAAACCCTTCATTCAGGTCAGTTGTAAGTCGCTACCAAATGTAAAATATTCCATCGCAACTTCTGTTCTAAAAATGTACCTTAAATGTATCCTTTTAAAGTGTTTATCTAATCAACATGGATAAATACGTACACATTATGCAAATGTATGATTATTATTATTATTATTATTATTATTAGTGAATCCGAAGTCAACATGGAGCAGGAGTGTGAAACTCCTCGTCACCACATCAGTATTATGATCGGCCTCGAAGGTCCAGGTGTAGCTATAAGACATTATATAGTGTTTGATGTGCGACGTCGCCTCATAACACAACACACACACAGTGACACACGACACTGGAGACTCCTTCCATAAATAACCAGTTAACGAGCAGACATCTTTACTGCATCGTCCCGTGATCACACGTCCACGTGAAACCGTTGCTATAGAAACAAGAACGCATTCAAACCGCCGATGCCTGAATCCACCGCGAGTTTCGTTTCATACAACTATGAGGTCTAAGGGCCTCACTTTAGGGCCCCACCTTAGTACGCGCAAGATTTGAACCCATGACCTTCGGACCACATAAAATCTGCCAAAGAACCAGAATCAGTGTGTGTGTGTGTGTGTAATTGGAATTAGGACAGTGTATCGTTACATCATTTATCATGATATAAATATTACATCATCGCATGGCGGCGCATCGCGGGCCCCCGGCTCAAACGGATATCAGGTTATTTGACATTAACTGGCTATAAAACGGCTGAATCCCTGAGCTCGGGACAGGGGGGGGTTTGATGGACAAGAGACACATCTGACATTCGTGTAAACCACGACCGGCCTGTAAACCCGTGTGTGTGTGTGTGTTGTAGGACCCCCACAGGTCCACGCCACACACTCCGCAGTGGGCATTTTAATCCCCAATGGACCATGAAGAACCTTGTAAAAGAAAGTATCTAGTGACGATTGTTTTGAAAAGCAGGCTGTTGAAAAGCATTTTGAGGATGACAGTCGCTCGCTTGAAATAGCCGGAGACACACCGAACTGTCAGGGTGATCTATAGCTGCTCCTGCTGCTGTCATCTCTCTATCCTCCACACACACACACACACACACACACACACACACACACACCTGGAAGTTAAACAAGAGTTGTTTTAAACATACACAACACAAACACCAATATGAATGGTTTTGGTTTCATATCTGGAGCTTGATCATTGCGATTCACACACACACACACACACACACACACACACACCACACACACACACACACACACACACACCACAGCCTCGAGTTAAAAGTTATACGAGCCAGATTCCAGAGTACTGCTCTCATGGAACCCGAGGTGTCAAATATCCGCGCAAATCCCTTCTCTGATTTAATACAACCGCCTGAAATCACAAGCCGGCACCCCCGAGCCGAAGGTTACGGAGAACCGGAGAACCCGAAGCCCGCGTGTAAAAATAATCGCACAAAAGAGCGCCGCGTTCCCCTGACGCGTTACACTCTCGGGCCCTACACAAACATATTAATCAGATCCTGTTCCAGCACCTGAGAGAGAGAGAGGGGGGGGGGGGGAGAGATGAAATAAAAGACCTGAAAATGAAGAAGAGGAATGACGACAAAATGCTCCTCGAGACGTTCCTCGTGTGCAAACCTCCTGTGGACCCTCCTGGCTATGAAATAGGTACGGCTGGACATCAAATTCCATATTTAGTATCCCGTTTGATCTTATAATGAGATTCCGGAAAGACGGATCCTGGATATTTTAGAGTCTGGTGTTACGCAGACGCCCTTATCCGACTTGCAACGGAGCGATTAAAAAGTTAAGGGCCTTGCTCAAGGGCCACAACTAGTGCTTTTGGGATTGAATCTTAAACATCCAAACACCTTAAACACTGAGCTCCACCACCTCCATGACGTGAAAACGACTTCCAACACGTCTTCCACGAAACAAACGTCCTCCTGGTGAGGGATGGGACTGCGTTCCCTGAAGCACCACACCACACCACACCCGGGATCTGCTCCGGCATATCATTCACACCTTCCTTCACCTCCGATCCCTCAGCCCCGCCCCAGAACATGTAACGGTAATGAGATCGTTTGCACCTTTTATAGTCAGGTGTATCAATAGCGGAGAAAAAACCCCCCCGAATTGCCTTTATGGGAAATTAAACCGCCGTTCGAGACAATTAGGACCGATTTCAACCAGTTGGACGGAGATCCTGTTGCTCGCTCGCGTCACAGCGATGACAAGGCCATTGTGGCTCGGACGGATGCCGCGATTCAAGACGCTCATGACGAGCGGCGATCTCGCTGCAGGTGAGAACGAGAGACGGAGGGATGTGAATAGCCGTCTTTTTATCTTTTAATAAAAACGCTCCTTTTAAAATAGGGGGAGGGAAAAAAAAAGGTGTTCTATTAGAGATAATCGTTGAATTGTTATATTTAGGAAAAAAAAAAACGGAAGAAGGTAATCAAAGCGGGTCAAAGCATATAGTGCCTTTTTTTTCTTTTCATTCATTCTTCCCTCGGTTTCACGGGGAGTCTGTGCCTATCTCGGCGCTATGGGCATTAAGGCAGGATACACCCTGGATGGAATGCCAACCCATCACACACACACACACACACTCACTTCATACACTAGGGACAATTTTCCAAGGTTTCAATCAACCTACTGTGCATGTTTTTGGACGGGGGGGAAAACCGGAGAACCCGGAAAAAACCCCCTGAGACGGGAGAACATACACAAACTACACACACACATGGCCGAGACGGGAACGAACCCGACCCTGGCGTGTGAGACGAATGGCACATCGTCTCACACCGCCAGGGTAGGGTTGATTCCCGTCTCGGACAGTGTGTGTGGAGTTTGTGCATTTCTCCGGTCTAAGGGGGTTTTTCTCTGTTTCTCCGGTGTCCTCCCCGGTCCAAAAACATGCCCGGTCGGGTTGATTGACACCTTGAAAATTGTCCTAGGTATGAATGTGAGTGTGTGTGTGTGTGTGTGATGGGTTGGCATTCCATCCAGGGTGTATCCTGCCTTAATGCCCATAGACGCCCGAGATAGACACAGACTCCCCGTGACCCGAGGGAAGAATGAATGAAAAGAAAAAAAAGGCACTATATGCTTTGACCCGCTTTGATTACCTTCTTCCGTTTTTTTTTTTCCTAAATATAACAATTCAACGATTATCTCTAATAGAACACCTTTTTTTTTCCCTCCCCCTATTTTAAAAGGAGCGTTTTTATTAAAAGATAAAAAGACGGCTATTCACATCCCTCCGTCTCTCGTTCTCACCTGCAGCGAGATCGCCGCTCGTCATGAGCGTCTTGAATCGCGGCATCCGTCCGAGCCACAATGGCCTTGTCATCGCTGTGACGCGAGCGAGCAACAGGATCTCCGTCCAACTGGTTGAAATCGGTCCTAATTGTCTCGAACGGCGGTTTAATTTCCCATAAAGGCAATTCGGGGGGGTTTTTTCTCCGCTATTGATACACCTGACTATAAAAGGTGCAAACGATCTCATTACCGTTACATGTTCTGGGGCGGGGCTGAGGGATCGGAGGTGAAGGAAGGTGTGAATGATATGCCGGAGCAGATCCCGGGTGTGGTGTGGTGTGGTGCTTCAGGGAACGCAGTCCCATCCCTCACCAGGAGGACGTTTGTTTCGTGGAAGACGTGTTGGAAGTCGTTTTCACGTCATGGAGGTGGTGGAGCTCAGTGTTTAAGGTGTTGGATGTTAAGATTCAAATCCCAAAAGCACTACTTGGTGGGCCCTTGAGCAAGGCCCTTAACTTTTTAATCGCTCCGTTGCAAGTCGGATAAGGGCGTCTGCGTAACACCAGACTCTAAAATATCCAGGATCCGTCTTTCCGGAATCTCATTATAAGATCAAACGGGATACTAAATATGGAATTTGATGTCCAGCCGTACCTATTTCATAGCCAGGAGGGTCCACAGGAGGTTTGCACACGAGGAACGTCTCGAGGAGCATTTTGTCGTCATTCCTCTTCTTCATTTTCAGGTCTTTTATTTCATCTCTCCCCCCCCCCCCTCTCTCTCTCTCAGGTGCTGGAACAGGATCTGATTAATATGTTTGTGTAGGGCCCGAGAGTGTAACGCGTCAGGGGAACGCGGCGCTCTTTTGTGCGATTATTTTTACACGCGGGCTTCGGGTTCTCCGGTTCTCCGTAACCTTCGGCTCGGGGGTGCCGGCTTGTGATTTCAGGCGGTTGTATTAAATCAGAGAAGGGATTTGCGTGGATATTTGACACCTCGGGTTCCATGAGAGCAGTACTCTGGAATCTGGCTCGTATAACTTTTAACTCGAGGCTGGTGTGTGTGTGTGTGTGTGGGTGTGTGTGTGTGTGTGTGTGTGTGTGTGTGGTGTGTGTGTGTGTGTGTGAATCGCAATGATCAAGCTCCAGATATGAAACCAAAACCATTCATATTGGTGTTTGTGTTGTGTATGTTTAAAACAACTCTTGTTTAACTTCCAGGTGTGTGTGTGTGTGTGTGTGTGTGTGTGTGTGTGTGGAGGATAGAGAGATGACAGCAGCAGGAGCAGCTATAGATCACCCTGACAGTTCGGTGTGTCTCCGGCTATTTCAAGCGAGCGACTGTCATCCTCAAAATGCTTTTCAACAGCCTGCTTTTCAAAACAATCGTCACTAGATACTTTCTTTTACAAGGTTCTTCATGGTCCATTGGGGATTAAAATGCCCACTGCGGAGTGTGTGGCGTGGACCTGTGGGGGTCCTACAACACACACACACACACGGGTTTACAGGCCGGTCGTGGTTTACACGAATGTCAGATGTGTCTCTTGTCCATCAAACCCCCCCCTGTCCCGAGCTCAGGGATTCAGCCGTTTTATAGCCAGTTAATGTCAAATAACCTGATATCCGTTTGAGCCGGGGGCCCGCGATGCGCCGCCATGCGATGATGTAATATTTATATCATGATAAATGATGTAACGATACACTGTCCTAATTCCAATTACA
>JACRUU010000019.1:2213353-2215853 GCA_030449085.1 Kryptopterus vitreolus | reverse complement strand
CAGCCACCATTATTTCTATTTAATTACTCACGAAAATTAATTCAAGCACATCGTTATATTACCTGAAGGAGAAATTCCTTTGTAGGATTCAGGAAAATCTTGATGTGGAACGTCTGAAGTAAATGTTCACGGCCGCTGTTGTAGAGCGCCTTCCGACCAATCAAAATCCAGGAATCACCATCACACTGATTAAATTCTTTAAAAACTATTATAACGTTGTGGGGGCGCCAGTGAGCAGTGAGTCCTGCTGGAATGTACTTAATACCTGATTGTGCCCTGTTTTATATCTGTGTGTGTGTGGTGTGTGTGTGTGTGTGTGTGTGTGTGTGTGTGTGTGTGTGTATGTGTGTGTGTATATATGTGTGTGTGTGTATATATATATAATATATATATATGGTGTATGTGTGTATATATGTGTGGGTGTGTGTGTGTGGATAGTGTGTTATATATATATATATATATATATATATATATATATATATATATTATATATATGTAATGTGTGTGTGTGTGTGTATGTGTGTATATATATATATATATATATATATATATATATATATTATCATAACATATATGTGTGTTGTGTGTGTGTGTGTGTGTGTGTGTAAATATGGTCTGTGTGTGTGTGTGTATATATATGTATATAATATATATATATATGTGTGGGTGTGTGTGTGTGTGTGTGTGGTGTGTGTGTGTGTGTGTGTGTGTGTGCGTATATATATATAAACATTGGTTTATAAATGGAGGCGTTTGAAAGATATCCGATTGGTTTATCCGTATATAACTGTCTCTAAAAACAACGTTCCTTGATATTCCTGCAGTGTAAATCCGTGTGTCCGGTGATCCTTCCATTAGCAGGCGTGATGTCTGAGTGTGAAGAATGAGAAAGTGGAGTCTGGGATGATATAAAAAGAAAAAAGAATAAAGGCGGAGTTAGTGAGAGGTGGGGGTGGGGGTAGGAGGAGGAGGTGGGGTGGGTATTTAGCGTCGGAGGGGTTTCGTTCTCCTGCCGTGCCATGCAGAAATCAATTAGTCTTGTGAATGTAGTTACCTCCCCGAGCGGGGCCCTGCGCCTGTGGCCCTCTTTGTCAGTAGGTGTGTAAACCAGCTGCTGGCTGTGAATGCTAACATCTCCCGTAAGCCCCCCGGGGCCCGCGCCGGCGTCCCTCCTCCCACCCCGAGAGCAATGAAGAGGGGTAATATTGTGTAATTAAGGATTCCTTTCAGCCGAGGGGAGAGCTCAAATAGAGCTGTTTGTTCTCCGAGATGGAGCGGGGCCGTGTAATGGAGTGGGGGCGACTTTACAGGCTTTACATGGTTACACATTGGAAGTCGGAGGTGTTTGTAGAGTTCGGCGCGCAACACCAATACCAACACCGGCTGGGGGCATTAATCACGGGGGCCAAATTACTGCCGCATCCACCTTTTTTTCTTTTCTTTTTTTTTTTCCTCTCCCCCTGCCAAGCGTTACCAATAAAGCAGCGCTTCGGAGACAAAGCAAATACGCATCCTGTCTACTTCTCACTTCTCTTTTTTAACCCTCTATCCTTTCCCGGACTCCTTAGAAGAAACCAGAACACCCCCCCCCCCCATGTCGTATTTACTCCCCATTCTAATGTGGGTTGCCATGGCGTTTAACAAATTATTGCAATTACGTTCGTCACACAGGTCGCCCTTGGTAACTGGCTGGGGAGAGAGAAGAAAATAAATAAATAAAAAAAGGAGGGAAAAAAAGAAAGAAAGGTGGTTTGCCCATGTGTGTGTGTGTGTGTGTGTGTGTGTGTGTGTGTGTGTGTGTGTGTGTGTGTGTGATAATCCTGTTTTGAACAAAAGGTCAAATTGCTGAATAGAAAAGCCTTGATTAAGGCGAAGATGTACAAAGTGGACGCTTTTTTTTGCCCATTCAGCTGCTCGGTGGTGCCGAGGCCGCGGCCTGTAAGTACATCTGTTGATTACTGAAGTACAAAGCCCCGTGCTAAACCCCGTTGTCTCGCAGCTCTTTCGCACTCCGACGCTGGTAATCGCAGGTTTATAGAATATAATATAATATATGTAATATATGCAGGTGGATTCGGAGAGTATGGAGTCGGCGAGGGTTTTTTTTTTTTTTGGTCTGAATTTCCTCCCAGTGTTAATTTTAACTTAATTTCTAAACGCAGAATAAAAGAAAGAAAGAAAGAAAATTGTCCTTAAATGCGTTAGGATTGTAATGGAGAAGGAGGAGAGCCGAGACGAGCAAAAGCGCAAAAGTTTTTTTTTTTTTTTTTTTTTTTTTTTTCCGCTTTCCCTTTTCCGCTGCCTTGCGCTGATTCATCGCCCTCAGGTTTTGCCCAGTGTTTGGTTAAATTATGTGGAACTCATTTGACGGCTGCAGAAGTGGCTGTATTCACTATGTCAGGTATCGACTGGTATAATTATGCAATTATGAGGCTTTATCCTGCCTCTCTCTCTTCAAGCCAGCGCTTAGTGTTTCAATTAGATGTTTTTTTTTTTTTTT
>JACRUU010000019.1:2201105-2206105 GCA_030449085.1 Kryptopterus vitreolus | reverse complement strand
ACACAGCCTCGAGTTAAAAGTTATACGAGCCAGATTCCAGAGTACTGCTCTCATGGAACCCGAGGTGTCAAATATCCACGCAAATCCCTTCTCTGATTTAATACAACCGCCTGAAATCACAAGCCGGCACCCCCGAGCCGAAGGTTACGGAGAACCGGAGAACCCGAAGCCCGCGTGTAAAAATAATCGCACAAAAGAGCGCCGCGTTCCCCTGACGCGTTACACTCTCGGGCCCTACACAAACATATTAATCAGATCCTGTTCCAGCACCTGAGAGAGAGAGAGGGGGGGGGGGGGGGGGGAGAGATGAAATAAAAGACCTGAAAATGAAGAAGAGGAATGACGACAAAATGCTCCTCGAGACGTTCCTCGTGTGCAAACCTCCTGTGGACCCTCCTGGCTATGAAATAGGTACGGCTGGACATCAAATTCCATATTTAGTATCCCGTTTGATCTTATAATGAGATTCCGGAAAGACGGATCCTGGATATTTTAGAGTCTGGTGTTACGCAGACGCCCTTATCCGACTTGCAACGGAGCGATTAAAAAGTTAAGGGCCTTGCTCAAGGGCCCACCAAGTAGTGCTTTTGGGATTTGAATCTTAACATCCAACACCTTAAACACTGAGCTCCACCACCTCCATGACGTGAAAACGACTTCCAACACGTCTTCCACGAAACAAACGTCCTCCTGGTGAGGGATGGGACTGCGTTCCCTGAAGCACCACACCACACCACACCCGGGATCTGCTCCGGCATATCATTCACACCTTCCTTCACCTCCGATCCCTCAGCCCCGCCCCAGAACATGTAACGGTAATGAGATCGTTTGCACCTTTTATAGTCAGGTGTATCAATAGCGGAGAAAAAACCCCCCCGAATTGCCTTTATGGGAAATTAAACCGCCGTTCGAGACAATTAGGACCGATTTCAACCAGTTGGACGGAGATCCTGTTGCTCGCTCGCGTCACAGCGATGACAAGGCCATTGTGGCTCGGACGGATGCCGCGATTCAAGACGCTCATGACGAGCGGCGATCTCGCTGCAGGTGAGAACGAGAGACGGAGGGATGTGAATAGCCGTCTTTTTATCTTTTAATAAAAACGCTCCTTTTAAAATAGGGGGAGGGAAAAAAAAAGGTGTTCTATTAGAGATAATCGTTGAATTGTTATATTTAGGAAAAAAAAAAACGGAAGAAGGTAATCAAAGCGGGTCAAAGCATATAGTGCCTTTTTTTTCTTTTCATTCATTCTTCCCTCGGGTCACGGGGAGTCTGTGCCTATCTCAGGGCGTCTATGGGCATTAAGGCAGGATACACCCTGGATGGAATGCCAACCCATCACACACACACACACACACACACACTCACATTCATACACTAGGGACAATTTTCCAAGGTGTCAATCAACCTACCGTGCATGTTTTTTGGACCGGGGGAGGAAACCGGAGAACCCGGAGAAAAACCCCCTGAGACACGGGGAGAACGATGCACAAACTCCACACACACATGGCCGAGACGGGAATCGAACCCGGACCCTGGCGGTGTGAGGCGAACGTGCTAACCACTAAACCACCGTGCCCCTATTCCAAATTCTTAATTTTATATTTTTAATTTTGTGACCCTCCACACACACACACACACACACACACACACACACACACACACACACACACACACACACACACACACACACTAATCCACCACATCTTTAAAATGACGTAGGGTCACTGTAAAGTGGCTATTAAAGGAATGAAACGGCCCCTAACAGCCTGTAGGGAAGACATTCATTCAGCGGGGGTTCATCACACGCCGGACTAATTAAAGCTCAATGGGCCGACTGTCATCATCAAATCCCAAAATGTCCCCGGGCCCCGTGACTATGTGTTAAGACCAGTAATATCATGAGAAAATCCTCTACTAAAGAAGTAATAAACCCCCGAGAGGTGGAAAGGGGGGGGGGGGGGTGTCACCGCTTACGTTTTATTCCGGGAAAGGTTAAAAATGACCTTCTGAATATAGGATCAGAGAAGCAGTGAATACTCAGAGCACATCTCCTGTATCAGCTGAACTGGGGTCAGGCGAGCCTGGTCTGTTTTTACAGCGCGGGATAGCGAGGATTAGTTTTTCCGCCTTCTTTATCTCCTCCGAACTGGATCTAAATGAAGATGAGCGGCAGGTCGGAGGTCGTCCTCGCTGTCGTTCCACAACCATCAGCAGCTCCGTGACTACTTTGCTGGATCACGACGCCCCCCAAACCCCCCCCCCCCCTCCCGGCGGTAGTCCGCTCGTTGCCTCGGCACAAAGGTCCCCAAAATAAAACAGAGGGCCATCAATCACAGCACAGCCTTCCACATGTAACACTACGCCGTGTTGTGAGCCATGCTCGGCATGCCGGGCCAGCGCAGGGTTTACCGCAGAACAAATGTTTCTCCAGAAAGGTCAGAGTGCTCACAGTCGCTCCTCGCTTCCGTTAGTTAAAACGCCGAGCCTCAGGCTGGACGGCCAGACGGGGGACTTCCCAACGTCTCCGTAATCCCACGGCAGCAAAATTTACTCGCCGTCTCCACTTTGTGACGAGGTCCGGTAGCGCAGACGATTCCAAACGACAACAAGGGGCGCCATTAGTTTTGAGCGGACTCTCAAATGCCTTTCGAAGCCTTTAAAATAGTGGAAATGAACGGCTTCAGACCATCGTAGCGGCGAGCGCCTGGTTGTCACGGATACCGCAATTCTAATTGGTCAGGAAAATTCAAAAGGTTTCTATAGGAACCAAAAATGTCAATACTAAAAAGGAAGGAGTCTCCAGTTTCAGGGATAAAACCCAAACTGATTAAAGCGTGACGAGCAAAAACGAGAAGACGACCACCACGATGCCACAAAGTCGCTCTAATGGATGCCATTTAACAACACACACACACACACACACACACACACACACACACACACACACACACACACACACACACACACACACACACACACACACACACACACGGTTGTTTCTGGAATAAAAACGGAAGTAACCTGTAAACTCCGCCCCCTCCACAATGACCTCATAACCGGCTAATATTCCTTTGTCGTTTTTTTTTTATGTAATTATTTCCCCCCCTTTAAAAAGATCAAATAAACACAAATGCGCAGCCTTATTATAATCACCTCCTCACATGCACTAATTTAACACTCGCACGCTAATTTTAGCTCCGCCTCCTTTACAGCCCGATAGACGGCTGATTAAGTGATGTGAAACGCACAGGTTATTAACAACAGGTACTCCTAGTTATATAACATCTAAGACTATATATTTATTTATTTAGTTGTATATATTTATTTATATAGCCACATGGCGAATCATTAGTTCAGAATCAAGAATCAATCCATAAAATCCTATTTATGTATGTATGTATGTATGTATGTATGTGTGGATGGATGGATGATGTATGTATGTATGTATGTATGTATGTATGTATGTATGTATCAATGGATGTATGGATGTATGTATGTATGTATGCATGTATGGATGTATGTATGTATGTATGGATGTATGGATGCATGTATGGATGCATGTATGGATGCATGGATGTATGTATGGATGTATGTATGGGTGTATGCATGTATGTATGGATGCATGTATGTATGTATGGATGTATGTATGTATGTATGTATGGATGGATGCATGTAGGGATGTATGTATGGATGCATGTATGGATGCATGTATGGATGCATGTATGGATGCATGTATGGATGCATGTATGGATGCATGTATGCATGTATGTATGTATGTATGTAGGGATGTATGCATGTATGGATGCAAGTATGGATGCATGTATGTATGTATGTATGTATGTATGTATGTATGTATGTATGTATGTATGTATGTATGTATGTATGTATGTATGTATGTATGTATGCATGCATGTATGGATGTATGTATGGATGTATGAGGGGCTTTGCTTGGTGTGGCTGGGATTTGAACTCAACACCTTCAGATTGAACGCACAATCCACTGAGCGCACAATGCTGTGCGGGTTCTTGTCTTCTTCATTTAAAAAAAAAAAAAAAAAAAAAAAAAAAACACTCCCACACACACAGAGTCAAAATCTTCACAGGAATGCATAGGTTACGATTCAAATCACGTCATGTGGTGAACGCAGGGGTGTGCCGGGATGCCAAATCACTTATCACCATCACTCTCATTCATTTCAGATGAATATAGTTTAGTTGGCAGTCCAAAAAAAAAAAAAAATGAAAGAGTGAGAGAGAGCGAGGGGGGAAAAAAAAGCCTGGCACTACAGCAGCTGACAGCAGTAAGCGCATATCATAATGGGAGTAATTAGAGTAATTTGTGCCATAGAGCCAGCGCGAGAGCTGTGTATTAGCATGAACAAAGTGGCTCAACACCGGCCGTCTTTATCTCACACCGAGCACGGCCACTATTCCCGACGCTCACGGGTACAGCGCCGGCAAAACGACTACAGTGTGTGTGTGTGTGTGTGTGTGAGAGAGAAAGTGTTAAAAAGCCTGCACACACCAGGAACGCAGACGCAGAGCTGTTACGGCTCTATAGAGAAATAATCTCTGTCGTTTGTGAGCGCGAGGACGTGCGCAGCGTTCGCCGCTTCAGGCCCGTGAACGCACGAGCGGAGAGCTGATGAAAGGACGAAAGTATAAAAAGCATGAGAGGGCGTCAAACAGTTTGTTAACGCTTAATACACAAGAGAAGGTGGGTAGTAGGGGGCGGGAGAGGGGAAGAAGAGAGGGAGAGAGAGAGAGATATATATATATGGAGCTGGTGGAAATCTAGGTTGACGCTGCCCCCTGGTGGCTCACTGAGGGAACTGGAGATAAAAGGGTTCCTCTTGATTAAAAAAAAAAAAAAAAAAAAAAGCTATTTATCTGTGCAACATTTCAAACATATACGCAACTATTTATTTTTTATATAATTATTAGACACACTTTATTATTATTATTATTATTTTGAAAGTGACCAATAATTTGCGTAT
>JACRUU010000019.1:2168605-2191105 GCA_030449085.1 Kryptopterus vitreolus | reverse complement strand
TAGCCCAGGGGTTACGGGTTCGCATCAGGACCGGAATATCACAGGTTCAAATCCCACCACCACCATTAGTGGGCCCCTGAGCAAGGCCCTTAACCCTAACTGCTCAGTTGTAAGTCACCCCGGATAAGGGCGTCTGCCAAATTCTGTAAATGTAACCTCCGTTGATCTTCAGCGAGGAACCCCAAACCTGATCCGGCATGACGTCGGCTCCGCAGCGCCATGACAGCACATGGAGATGTTCGGGATGTGGGGTGTCCGTAAACTTTTGGCCAGACGGTGGTGATGGGTTCGAATCCCATCTACAGACGAAGGAATTGATCGCGTCCACATTCCATCATTCCATACAACAACTCATGGATTACAGGTGACAAATGTATTGGCACCCTGATAATGTCAGGGCATTGTGTGTGTGTGTGTGTGTGTGTGTGTGTGTGTGTGTGTGTTGCAATCATGCTTCAGTCAGTCTCCTGAAAAATGCAATTGAAATAATATTCACCATATTTATACACAATAGAGTAAATAATAATAATAATAATAATAATAATAATAATAGACCTCCATACAAATTCCGGAAGTTCCTTATAAGGAAATCCTCTATACTCCAAGCGGGTGGCTACAACGCATGCGCAGATGAAAAAAATCCTCAACAAAAAGTACGTCAATTCGCGGTTAAAACTATTTATTTTGCGTCACCGATAAATATCTAGTGTTTATTTAGTAATTTCTGAGGTAAAATATATACATTAAACTAAACGTTATCTTTCTATTTCCTCCTGAGCGCTGTGGTGATAAAGGGGCGACCACAGAAACAAATAACAATACAAATAAAAACAACACTTAAGACTCGAACCGGGTGCAGACTCACCGAGATCCCCGCCGTCTGGATCTTTATCCGGGTCCGAAACCGGCGCCATTGCGTTCGGAACTGCTCACGGGGACGTCAACAGGTTCCGCGCCAAATTCGCCTTCCCGGGGAAAAACTCATATACCGGATATGTCGTCAACAACAACAACAATAAAAAAAGCCATGAAACAGCCAATCAGAATTAAGAGCAGCGTTGCAGTTTTAAGTATGTCCACACGGTATGTAAGTATGTCCATACATGTCGGTGACGCTGTTGTGCATTTAACATCTCAGTTATATCAATAAGACAACAAAACCTAGATCTGCCTTTTCATATCATATTTTCATTCATTCATCTTCTATCGCTTTATCTGATCTTCCCTCGGGTCATGGGGGGGGGGGGGGGGGGGTGGGGCTGTGCCTATCTCAGTCTATGGGCATTAAGGCAGGATACACCCTGGATGGAATGCCAACCCATCACACACACACACACACACATTCACACACATTCATACACACACACACACATTCATACACTAGGGACAATTTTCCAAGGTGCCAATCAACCTACCGTGCATGTTTTTGGACCGGGGGAGGAAACCGGAGAACCCGGAGAAAAACCCCCTGAGACACGGGGAGAACATGCACAAACTCCACACACACATGGCCGAGACGGGAATCGAACCCGGACCCTGGTGGTGTGAGGCCACCGTGCCCCACATATCATATTTTATGTTTCTATATATTTATTTTATTTACACACGTTTCCAATTATTGCGTATTTACATGCTGGTATATTTATCTTATTTGTCTTATTGATCCTTATTGATCAATTCCATAAAAAGCGTTCTGATTATTTTTACTACTAATAATTCGAATTCATATTATTTATTATCTTATCTCTTTTATTTTCATGCTTTTTTTCCATCTATAAAATCACAGAAACACTTCCTGGTTTCTGCGTCTATTTCGGACCACAAGTGATGAGGAGCCTCACCACTGGCTAGTGATGGTGCTACATCCGGCTCGCCCAATCACGTCCTCGTATGCAAATCCCCGCGTACTGATTGGCTGTTCCTGTGCTTTCTTCTGCTCTTGGTCCCCCGAGCCTGTCTCCTTGTTGTCCTGATGCTGTGTGTGTGTGTATGTGTGTGTGTGTGTGTTGTTTGAAGGGATAAAGCTGTGTGTTTGTGGAAGAGGAGGAGTGGAGGAGGATCAGGACCAGGGTGTGTGAGGAAGTGGTTTCAGGATTTGTGGAGAAAAAGAAGGAGAAGATGCAAGCAGCTCCATACTGATGCTGAGTCAGAGACAGGTGGAACCGTGGGCCTTTGTTTCTGGAGCCTTGGTTGAAGATGGAGGAGCTGGAACACACCTGCCCTCATCCACGGACGGTGAGACACAAGCTTGATTTGTGTGTGTGTGTGTGTGTGTGTGTGTGTGTGTGATATATCTGGCCATTGATATTCTATTGTCACGGGTTGGACTACACAGCTGAATAATCCTTTGTGTGTATATATATATATATGTGTGTGTGTGTGTGTGTGTGTGTGTGTCTCTGATGTAATGAGTGCATTTCCATCCTAATGCTGCCACAAACATCCCCTTTAATCAGCACATGTGCCAGATGTTCAGCACTTTAAACCCTGATTCCTGACCTTCTCGCCGCGTTCGGGCTCCTCCGGGTCACCTTGGGTAAAACGATGAGTGATGCATTATTTTATTTCCTTCCTGCATCCACGAAGACGACGTTTCGGCATTTCAACATTCACAAACGATGGAAATGGTGCGTGTTTACGCCGGATGCTCTGGAGACGACGCTCCCAAGAGAGTTCCAGAGTAAACAGATGGTCACCGTGGTGCGAAGTTATAGTGCAAAATGTATTTAGCAGGTGTAATAGTATTAGTAATATAGCGTGTGTGTGTGTGTGTGTGTGTGTGTGTGTGTGTGTGTGTGCAAAAGAAGATGAAGTTTGTCAAACGCTGGAGTGGGAATGTTACTGATACAATCGATAAACAGCAAAAAACTAATAAAATAAACGTAATGAATCGACTCTCGTTGAATTGTTGCCACTTTGTGGTGCAATACTTGTGTGTGTGTGTGTGTGTGTGTGTGTGTGTGTGTGAGACTCTTGCCTCTATCCTCATGTCTGTAATCAGTAGAAGGATGGATGGATGGATTTTTCTGGCTGTAGCTTGATGGACTTTATTGATCTGTACGAGTCGTGTTACAGCTGACGAACTGAAAAAGCACAGCGTGTGAATAAAAATAAAAAGGTCTGCATGCGTACATCGAAACACGAAACCAAAAGCTTACACCGATAATATCCCATAATACACCATTAATATGACGGTAATACTCCCATAATAATTCCATTATGCACTAATAATACTAAAATAATACACTGATAAGCCACCAATAATATTCCAATAAGTCACCAATAATATTGCGATAATACGCAACAAATATGCCAATAATTCACCAATAATTCACCAATACTTCACCAATAATTCACCAATAATGCACCAATAATATTCACCAATAATAATAATACCAATAATATTCCAATAATTCACCAACAATATTGCAATAATATAAAACAAATATGCCAATAATACAACAATAATATTCCAATAATTCACCAATAATATTTCAATAATTCACCAATAATATTCCAATAATTCCACAATAATTCCACAATAATTCACCAATAATTCACCAATAATTCACCAATAATATTCCAATAATTCACCAATACTTCACCAATAATTCACCAATAATATTCCAATAATTCACCAATAATTCACCAATAATATTCCAATAATATCACAATACAATAATATTCCAATAATATTGCAATAATATACAACAAATATGCCAATAATACACCAATAATATTCCAATAATTCACCAATAATATTCCAATAATTCACCAATAATACCACAATAATTCTCCAATAATTCACCAATAATATTCCAATAATATTGCAATAATATACAACAAATATGCCAATAATACACCAATAATATTCCAATAATTCACCAATAATATTCCAATAATTCACCAATATTCACCAATAATATTGCAATAATATAAAACAAATATGCCAATAATACAACAATAATATTCCAATAATTCACCAATAATATTTCAATAATTCACCAATAATATTCCAATAATATTCCAATAATATTCCAATAATACTCCAATAATATTTCAATAATTCACCAATAATATTCCAATAATTCACCAATACTTCACCAATAATTCACCAATAATATTCCAATAATTCACCAATAATATTCCAATAATATTGCAATAATATACAACAAATATGCCAATAATACACCAATAATATTCCAATAATTCACAATAATATTGCAATAATATAAAACAAATATGCCAATAATACAACAATAATATTCCAATAATTCAACAATAATTCATAATTCACCAATAATTCACCAATAATTCACCAATAATTCACCAATAATTCACCAATAATATTGCAATAACATACAACAAATATGCCAATAATACACCAATAATATTCCAGGAAGATACAATAAATATTGAGGTATTTGTTGTATATTATCACAATATTATTGGTGAATTATTGAAATATTATTGGTGAATTATCAATGTGTTATTGGAATATTACTGGTGTATTATTGGTGTATTATTGGTGTAATTGGTGTAATTGAAACTATCTCCTCATTCACTTCTCTGTTTCTCACATTATTTCTACACTCTCATTACTAATTCTTTACTTTCTTGCTCTTTTATTTCTTCCCCTTTTTATGTATTTATTTCATCCTTGTTGCCTATTTAATTTTTCCCCTCCTTTACGATTACTTCTCTCAACTGTTCCTCTTTGATTTTCACTCTTTCTTTCTCTTTCCCCTTCTCACTCCTTATTGTGTTTCTTCTCCAGACTCTCATAGAACCGGCCAGTTTTGCCCAGGAGACGAGCTGCGAGTGTCGAGCGCCCCATGAGAAGCTGAGCGTCGAACAAGCTCGACTCGGCACTCCCGGTCAGTCTGCTTTATCCCTCGTCCTCTTCTCCTCCTCCTCCTCCCATTCAGTGGGATGATTTAGCTCCTGAGGTTACTGCAGGTCAGGAGCAGAGGGCTTTCAGACAGGAGCTTTTTCTCACTCGGGGGCCCGAGAGGAAAAGTTGGCACCGGGTTCTCATTCACAATGTGACCCAGAATTGCATCCAGAATACTTTTTATACCCCCGAGACGGTCCGGGACGTTTAACCACTTCAGTCTGGAAGAAGCTGGAGATTCAGGATGGATGTAATTAAAACAGGAGATAGGTCTTTTTTTTTTACGAGGATTTTTAGGGATATTTTTCATGCATAATATATAATTATTATATAATTATATAATAAATATATATAAAAGGTTCAAATAATGGAGCTTCCAAAAATGAAAGAATTCTTTTCTGAAAATTACCTACGTTTTAGTGTTTTCTCAGAGAGGTTTTAAGGTTCCTTCAGAGCAGCAAACAAAACAGATTCGGGGTTCTAAAGAAGAATTAGACTTTCAATGGAAGCAGATTAATATTCGATGTCGGAAAGAGTTTAGTGGTGAACGCAGTTCATCTTGCAGCCAGCAGGGGGCTCTGGACCATCACACACAGGCTTATTTTAAAGTTAGAAGTATATATATATATATATATATATATATATATATATATATATATATATATATATATATATATAAATAAATTTTTAATCAAAGACAAAAATCACACATTCTAAAAGTTTGTTATTTGCTGCGCGCTTGAGATCAGAAATTGTGATGCGAAAACAACAACAGGACAGCAAAATAAACACATTCTTTCATTTTATATTTTGTTGAATTTGAAACATTTCAATGGGGCACGGTAGCGTAGTGGTTAGCACGTTCGCTTCACACCGCCAGGGTCCGGGTTCGATTCCCGTCTCGGCCATGTGTGTGTGGAGTTTGTGCATGTTCTCCCCGTGTCCTCAGGGGGTTTTTTCTCCGGGTTCTCCGGTTTCCTCCCCCGGTCCAAAAACATGCACGGTAGGTTGATTGGCACCTTGGAAAATTGTCCCTAGTGTATGAATGTGTGTGTGTGTGTGTGTGTGTGTGTGTGATGGGTTGGCATTCCATCCAGGGTGTATCCTGCCTTAATTCCCATAGACGCCTGAGATAGAAACAGACTCCCCGTGATCTTATCCGATAGACCCGTGATCTATCGGATAAAGCGCTAGAAGATGAATGAATGAATGAATGAAACATTTCATTTATTGTATCTATTCATTCATTCATTCATCTTCTAGCGCTTTATCCGATCTTCCCTCGGGTCACGGGGAGTCTGTGTCTATCTCAGGCGTCTATGGGCATTAAAGCAGGATACACCCTGGATGGAATGCCAACCCATCACACACACACACACACACACACACACACACACACACACACACACACACATTCACATACACTAGGGACAATTTTCCAAGGTGCCAATCAACCTACCGTGCATGTTTTTTTGGACCGGGGGAGGAAACCGGAGAACCCGGAGAAAAACCCCCTGAGGCACGGGGAGAACATGCACAAACTCCACACACACACATGGCCGAGACGGGAATCGAACCCGGACCCTGGCGGTGTGAGGCGAACGTTGCTGCCTCCTTATTATAGATATTTTTAATCTATTTTTACTATATATTTTTACATTTCTTAACATTATGGTTATTATCTTCCCCCTGCAGTGGACAGGCCGGTGCGCGTCTACGCCGATGGGATTTTTGATCTTTTCCACTCCGGCCACGCCCGAGCGCTGATGCAGGCCAAGAATCTCTTCCCCAACACTTACCTGATAGTCGGAGGTTAAAACTTCGTTTTCATCTCAAACATCTGCAATTTCTTTGTCTTTGTTTCTTTTTTTTTTGCGTTACACTTTTGTGTGTGTGTGTGTGTGTGTTGTGTGTGTTGTTTTAATGTGCAGTGTGTAGCGATGAACTCACTCACTCACTCACAGTACAAGGGCTTCACAGTGATGACGGAGGAAGAGCGTTATGAAGCGTTACGCCACTGTCGCTATGTGGACGAGGTGGTGCGAGACGCTCCCTGGACCCTCACCCAGGAGTTCCTGGAGAAACACAAGGTCAGTCCTTGCAATGTTTGGCGCCCCCTGTGGTTTTTAAGATGAACTGTTATTAATCCGATGAGAAAAAAAAGAAAAATATAAATTTAAATAAGATAAATAAATAAATAAATAAATAAATAATAAAATATATATATACATTTTTAACAATCAGTCATAGAGTATTACACGTGCAATATGAACCATTTCTTATTTTTATGTATTTATTCTCGTCATGTATGATAGTGCTTTTTTATTTGTACATTTATGTTATTGTTGTATTTATACACTGTAAAATTGTCTTTATTTTATTTATTTTATGTTTTATTGTATACATCCTGGCTGCTGTAAGCTTGAAATTCCCCCACTGTGGGAGGAATAAAGGGTTATCTTATCTTAAAAGAAGAAAAATTTAATTAATTAATTAATTAAATTAATTAATTTAATTAGTTAATTTATTTATTTAATTATCTGAATATGCATATGATTTATTTAATGATGCTATTTATTAAATAAATGAATATACATTTGATAAGGAGAGAATTTATAAAACTACAAGCTAAAATGTTTTTTTTTATTAATCTGTAAAAAGATAACAAAAGTTTACCGTTTATAAAAGTGAGGGCGGGGCCAAAATATCAGGGCCAGTAAAAGCACAATAACAATAACATTCTAATGAGATGCGTTATAATATGTTTGTAAACATTTCAAATAAATAATTCATTAAAATAATACTAATAATTTGTTCCAGATCGACTTTGTGGCTCATGATGATATCCCGTATTCCTCGGCTGGATCTGAGGACGTGTACAAACATATAAAGGAAGCAGGTGAGAACAACATCATCTTCTAAACATGTGTGTGTGTGTGTGTGTGTGTGTGTGTCACCTGGTCTAACACATGTGTGTGTGTGTGTGTGTGTGTGCACATGTGTGTGTGTGTGTCACATGGTCTAACACATATGTGTGTGTGTGTGTGTGTCACATGGTCTAACACATGTGTGTGTGTGTGTGTGTGTGTCACCTGGTGTGTAAACAGTGGGTGTGTGTGTGTGGTCTACACGTGTGTGTGTGGTGTTGGGTGTGTCTGGTTAACAACGGTGTGTGGTGTGGTGTGTGGGGATGTGTGTTTCACCTGGTCAACACATGTGTGTGTGTGTGTGTGTGTGTGGGGGGGGGGGGTGTCCCACCTGGTCTAACACGTGTGTGTGTGTGTGTGTGTGTCACCTGGTCTAACACATGTGTGTGTGTGTGTGTGTGTGTGGGTGTGTCACCTGGTCTAACACATGTGTGTGTGTGTTGTGTGTGTGTGTGTGTGTGGGGGGGGATGGTCACCCAACCTGTGTAAGTTCACATGTGTGTGGGTGAGTGTCAACACATGTGTGTGTGTGTGTGTCACCTGGTCTAACACATGTGTGTGTGGTGTGGGTGTGTGTTTGTTGTGTACTGTGTGTATATGTTGTGTGTGTCACCTGGTCTAACACATGTGTGTGTGTGTGTGTGTGTGTGTGTGGGTGTGTGGTGTGTGTTGTCACCTGGTCATAACACATGTGTGTGTGTGTTGTGTGTTGTGTGTGCATGACTGGTGTGTGTGTGTGTGTGGGTGTATGTGTCACCTGTCTACACACGTGTGTGTGTGTGTGTGTGTGTGGGTGTGTGTGTGTGTGTGTGTGTCAGGGATGTTTGTGCCCACTCAAAGGACGGAGGGAATTTCCACATCGGACCTGATCACTCGCATCGTCAGGGACTACGACGTTTACGCCAGACGCAACCTGGAGCGAGGATACACGGCCAAGGAGCTGAACGTCAGCTACATCAATGTAAACACACACACACACACACACACACACACACACACATTCATTTCGGGGGCGTCCGGACTGAATGCACCCATGTGTGTGTGTGTTAATCTCCAGGAGAAGAAGTACCGTCTGCAGAACCAGGTGGACCGGATGAAGGAGAAGGTTCGGACGGTGGAGGAGAAATCCAAACACTTTGTGTACCGCGTGGAGGAGAAGAGCCACGACCTCATCCAGAAATGGGAGGAGAAATCCCGCGAGTTTATCGGCAACTTCCTGGAGCTGTTCGGTCCCGACGGGACGTGGGTGAGGAATCTCAGCAGTGTCCATTCACTCACTCATTCATCTTCTACCGCTTTATCCGATCTTCCCTCGGGTCACGGGAAGTCTGTGTCTATCTCAGGCGTCTATGGGCATTAAGGCAGGATACAACCCTGGATGGAATGCCAACCCATCACACACAACACACACACACACTCACACCTTCATACACTAGGGACTAAGGTGCCAATCAACCTACGTGCATGTTTTTGGACTGAGGGAGGAACCGGAGAACCCGGAGAAAAACCCCCTGAGACACGGGGAGAACATGCACAAACTCCACACACACATGGCCGAGACGGGAATCGAACCCGGACCCTGGCGGTGTGAGGCAAATGTGCTAACCACTAAACCACCGTGCCCCTGTCCACTCAGTCACTGAGTCATATTCACTTAACTCACCCGGGTGAGTCGACTCCTGGATGAGTCGACTCTTATTTGTTTTGTTTTTCAACCTCGGATTTTTACTTGTGGTTTTTTTTTTTTTTTGTCGTGCTTTTTATTTTCTTATTTTTTGGCCTGTTTGAATCTGTGCAAACCTTTTCACTCGCTCCCTTCTTTTCTTCCTTCCTCCTTCCGCCCTACCCCACCCTACTTCATTCCTTCTATCGTTCATTTCTAACTTCCTTCCTTATATCCTTTCTTCATCTCTCCTTTCCTTTGATCCTCAACCCCTTCCTCCCACCCTTCCTTCCCTTCTTTCCGCTCATCCTTTCTCCATCCCCTATCCCTCCCTCACCTTCCTCCTTTTCTTCGGGAAGTCGGGGAAGATCGTTCCCGCTTTACTTCACTTCCGTTCTCTTTCCGTTCTCCTCAGAAGCAGATGTTTCAGGAGCGCAGTGGTCGGATGATCCAGGCCTTCTCTCCACGCGGATCTCCCAGCAGCAGTCCTTCCAGGGATTTCTCTCCGTCCCGCTCCCCGTCTCCGCCGTCCCGCTGGGCCATGCCGAGAACGTCGCCTCCTTCGTCTCCGAAAGGAGCCTCGGCCTCCATCAGCAGCATGAGCGAGGGAGACGAGGACGAGAAATGAGGACGAGGAGGCACTGACCACACAACACACACACACACCCACACACACACTCAACCCCCTCTCTTATTTACCTGTACACTCCGGCAGAGACGAGGCTCACGGGGGGGAAAAGTGTGTAAATTATACGGCATTATCCAATACGAGACGGGTCACCGTCGTCCTCTCGCTTTGAACCCCCAGATCATATTAAAGCCATTGATTTGTTCTCTTCAGCAGAGAGAGAGATAGAGAGAGAGGGAGGGAAGGAGGGAGAGAGGGAAGGAGGAGTGTGTGAGCGATCTGCCTTTTCTTGCTCAGGTTTGACTGTAAAGATCGTCCGTGTGAAGTACTGTACATCTCTGAGCTTTTTAATCACACATTTCAGGACACTTGAAGCTCTTGGTCTGTCATTATATCATTAAAGGAACAGTTTGGACAAAAAAACAACAACAAAAACAAAGAAAACACACTGTTTGTGAGGTTTCCTCTTAACACCGCACGTAGCCAATCAGACGAGACCAGAAGATCATGGGTTCAAACCCCACTACCACCAAGATGACACAAGTGGGCCCTTCAGTGGGACACAAGTGGGTCCAATTAGTGCCATTCAATTAAGAAAAATCATTTTGATGGAGGAAAAAAACGATTGGCATGAAAACGGTTTGGACCACCCACACCCCCTAACCCCGCCCCCTCCCGCCCCTACCCCGCCCCCCCTCCGGCAAAAAAAAACAACCCAACAGCAATAATACCACTTACGATACTGTGTAAATATAAATAAGCTACATAATCAAAACTCCGCCTTCAGACCTTAGGCCACGCCCCTCCATCCTGATATGATTTTAAGATGTATTTGTTTAAAATATTCAGATGGAAGATTTTTGTCCAAACTGCTTTTTAATAACGAGATCGTCGGCGTTTCAGGATCCGAACAAAAGTGCTGGAATTAGTAAAGCCATTTTTTCTCTCCATTTTAAATCATATTAATCACATCAACATCTGTCCAGTTAAACGTTCCTGCTACCTCCGCATCCTCTTCCTCTTTATCCTCCTCATCCTCCTCTTCATCCTCATCCTCCTCTTTATCCTCCTCCGCATCCTCCTCTTCATCCTCATCCTCCTCTTTATCCTCCTCTTCATCCTGTGTGGATGGATGAGTATACGGATGGGTAAATGGATAAATGTGTGGATGTATAAATGGATGGATGAATGAATGAAAGCAGGGACAGGTGTGTGGGTGGATGAGTGTATGGATGGGTAAATGAATAAATGAATGGATGGATGGATGGAGTGTGTGGATAAAAAGAGACGAGGCGGTGGAGATTTGGAGGTTTTATTATTGTGGTCACACTGGACGATGGAATAAACAACACAACAATGGTAACGTCGAGCGAATGTTGTTTGTTACGTAACGAATACGGAAAGCACAACAAACGTATTTCATGCCGGCGGCGAATCGAAACAACGCTCTGAGAAAACCAGTAGGAATGTTTTGATGGGGAAATAATCCACTTGTTCACACTGAAGCGAATATAAATATCCCTATAAATGTTTTGTTTACGACATTTAAAAAACAGCACGTTTACGTTTACACGTGATATCCATGATATACAGGTTAGATTCTGTTTTTGGAGGTTTATGCTGATAGACAAAAAAAAAAAACAACAAAAGAAATGGCGGCGCTCGACGACTATAGATTATTTTTAACAACGATAAAGCATCAAAGAACGATGGATTTTGATTGGGTCGTAGCCATGCGCTCTGGACCAATCAGCATCCAGGATTTAACAGCGCCTAGGAATAAATACACAGATACAGCGAGGATGATTTGTTCCACAGGAATAACGACGTGCTCTCAGGAACATTTTCATTGTGCCACAAAATCGGGAAGAAAATAATCAAGAAAAAAAATAAAACATAAAATATGAGGAATAAATTAGATATAAATAAACGTTTAAAATCTTTTTTTTTTTTGCCGATTTAAATAACCATAAATGAAAGAATTGCTGTTTTCTCCGCACCGTCTTCGTGGTTTAGTGGTTTAACGGAATGATTTACTCTATTACACTTCAGTGGTGATAAACGGGAATTATAAACACGTGTAAACACTATTTTATTTATTATTATTATTATTATTATTATTATTATAAATAACGACTCACAGGAAGCTCAATTTTTAATACCCTGAAATCTTTTATATGGCAGTCACAGCTCTATTAGCACAGTCCTATTAATCGCCACCTAATAAATAACGTAGGAACTTAATAACGCTAGACATCGAGTTACAGACCTAAACCCTGTGTGTGTGTGTGTGTGTGTGTGTGTGTGTTCGGGTGGAGTGTAAATGAGGGAGATATTTGTCAGATGCGGAGAAAAGCGTTATGTGGAGTGAAACACTTTTCTACTTTCCTTATCTGTGTTTATCTGCAGCGAGGTGATTATTATTATTATTTATTATTGTTATTATTATTATCACTGATTATGTTTATTATTATGATTATTATTGATTGTTTATTATTATTATGATGATTATTATTTGTGCCACTGCAGACGCGAAGTCAAGGCCTCTGTAGTCTCTGCTCGCATTCTCTGACCACTAGGGGCGCTGTGTCAGCAATATGAAATTACAGAAATGGGATCAAAAGCAGAGGGATGTGTTCTTTCTCTCTATCTCTCTCACACACACACACAGTTTGGAGAGGGAAGAGAGAGAGAGAGAGAGAGGAGAGAGAGAGATGAGAGAGAGAGAGAGAGAGAGAGAGATGAATGCACTGATGCTCTGATGGATGGATTTATCTCTTGGCTTTATATTTGGACGTGTCCCGTGGCTCTTTGCTCGGGTTGCTCCAGTCGTCTGCGCCCGGGCCGCCCTGATAATGTCTCCACGCCGACTTATTAAACACCGGCAGCCTCTCAAACGATTCGCTGGAGAGAGCCTGAGAGAGGGAGAGAGAGAGAGAGGAGAGAGAGAGAGGAGGGAGGGAGAGAGGGAGAGAGAGAGAGAGAGAGAGGAGAGAGAAAGGAGAGAGTAGAGAGAGAGAGAAAGTTAAAGAAAAAAAAAAAACACACACGTCACACTTAAATTCCTTTTCATTTATAAAACACAAAAATAAATCTCAAGACAAAAAGTAAAGATGCTCAGACTAACACAAATATTAAATATATATATATAATATATATATATATATATATATATATATAATATACCAATTTAATGTACAATACTAACATCATAAAAATGAATAAATAATATTCATCTTAAAAAGTTATGTTTGTAATAAAAAAATATTAGGTAGAAAAAAAATATACGACATAATAAATTATAATTGCTAATAGTAAACTATTTAAAGATAACTTTAATACTAAATATTATTATTATTATTATTATTATTATTATTATTAATAAATAATAATAATAATAATAACTTGTGAATTGTTAAGGAATAACAATAAGAATATTTAATTATTAATTTTATTCGAACAAAAAGCAGTTAAAAAATATATAACTAAAGTAAAAAAAAAACAGTAATATAAATAAATTAAATAATACAAGTAAATAAATTAATTAATTAATATATCTTATTGTTATTCCTTAACAAATTCACAAGTTATTATTCTATTATAATATAATAATAATAATAATAATAATAATCATAAACTTGTGAATTTGTTAAGGAAATAACAATAGAATATTAATTCGTAATTTAATTTATTTCCTTCAAAAAAAAACCCCCGTTAAAATCCTAGTAAAAAAACATACAAAAACAGTTAAGATAAAATAAAAATGTAAATCTATATAAATATATATATAATATATAATATATATATCTATATATATATAATATAGATATAATCTGTATTTCTGATCCTTCCCTAAATTTTGTTTTGGGGTTTTCCGCACGCCGCTCACCTTCAGGTAGATGACTGCGTCCGTGCCGACGCCTTCCATCGAATAGAGCTGCAGATCTCCCTGGAAATAGCGAGCGTAGAGTCTGGAGATCGGGAGGCCGTGACCAAATCCGGCCTGGACGCAGACACAAGGGGGCGGGGTTTATAGGGGGATAACGAGACGTCTGGACGGTGGTGTGTTAGACGCTTGTAGTTGGGTTTTACCCGCTGCTGCGTTCTTACCAGTGGGACGCGTTTGGAGTTTAAGCTGGGGGTCGGGGCGGTGGAGTAGGTGTAGCTAAACAGCCTGTCGATCTTCCTCAGAGGTACACCTCCACCTCGATCACTGATCTACACACACACACACACACACACACACACACAACATGAGCACACACACACGCCACGTGTGTGATGCGTGTAGAAACACTGACCTTTACAGAGAGATCCTCCTTCCCCAGGGTCACTTTAGCCTTCACAGGCGGAAGATCATCTTTATTTTCATGATGTTCCACTGTGGCTCGCATTGCATTCTACACACACACACACACACACACACACACACACACACACACACACACACACACACACACACACACTCACACACACACGCACACACGCACACACAACACGCACACACACACACACAAACACAATAGAAAGATGTACAATTCTGTTCGTCAATACTGGTCTTGTGAATTGCCCTGTCCATCACGTATGCTCATTATAATATTAGGCCACGCCCACTCAGATCCTCTGAGCCATGATTTCAAGTAATAATAAGTTTGACAGGAAAAAAAAACACATTGGATAAAATGTAAATTATTTATATAATTTTATACTATTCATAAACAATTTTGTTTATTTATTATGAAATAAATAGGTGGGAAATAACACTATGTACAATACTGCATTTACAGATTTTTGCATTTGCTTTCTGTACCTTTTTATTAAAAAAAAATGCATTTTTAATATTCATTTGTTAATTATTCAATCACTTATTTGTTTATTTGTAAATGCTATTTATTTGTCTCCTGCATGCCTGCTTTACATATGACCACCTGCGACCTGCTATAATAATAATAATAATAATAATAATAATAACAATAAGAAGAATTATAATGATCCACAGTGAATATTTATTCCGCAGTACAAAGGTTGGGGAGTGATACGGGCCGGTGATAAGGGCCGGTGATAAGGGCCGGTGATAAGGGCCTGTGATAAGGGCCGGTGATAAGGGCCGGTGATGGGCCGGTGATAAGGGCCTGTGATAAGGGCCTGTGATAAGGGCCTGTGATAAGGGCCTGTGATAAGATAAGGGCCTGTGATAAGGGCCGGTGATAAGGGCCTTTGGTGATAAGGGCCTGTGATAAGGGCCTGTGATAAGGGCCTGTGATAAGGGCCGGTGATAAGGGCCTGTGATACGGTGATAAGGGCCTGTGATAAGGGCCGGTGATAGGGGCCGGTGATAAGGGCCGGTGATAAGGGCCGGGATAAGGGCCTGTGATAAGGGGCCGGTGATAAGGGCCTGTGATAAGGGCCTGTGATAAGGGCCTGTGATAAGGGCCGGTGATAAGGGCCGGTGATAAGGGCCGGTGATAAGGGCCGGTGATAAGGGCCGGTGATAAGGGCCTGTGATAAGGGCCGGTGATAAGGGCCGGTGATAAGGGCCGGTGATAAGGGCCGGTGATAAGTGCCGGTGATAAGGGCCGGTGATAAGGGCCGGTGATAAGGGCCGGTGATAATAAGGGCCGGTGATAATAAGGGCCGGTGATAGGCGTTTTACGGGATTTGATCCGGCTCGTAAAAAAAAAAAAAAAAAAAAAAAACGTGTTTACCTGAAGAGCTCGAACAGCATGTGAACAGATAAGACGGAACGTACACGGCCTGGATGGGCTTCTCAGGAGCTTTCGCTAAAAAAAAAAACAACAACAACAAAAAAAAAACAACAAATAATAAACAACAAAAAAAGAAACGCTCCGTATAAAAAAATAAACATTTTGAAGCGTGTACCGTTAAACTCTTTGATGTTGAGGGCGGGGGCGGTGGGGTAGTACTGCTCACACAGCATCTTGGCTTTCTCGTAAGCGTCTGAAACGTAAAAAAAACACAGGAGGTGTAAAACGCCGCATTTCCCCCCCGACGCAGCGAGTGGAAGAGAAAGAGAAAAGGTGGCGACTCACCGTTCACCACGTCGGCGACGTTACACGCCGGGTCGATGCTGCCGATGTATTTGGGGTGCGCCGGGTTCGTGTCGTTCCCGAACAGGAGCGCTGAAAGCCACGCAACACAGACGTTTCCTTTTTTTTACATTGCATTTATTTTAGCTATTTTTTCCACAAAATAAATAAATAAAGATAATTAAACGCCACAGGGGCACGGTGGCTTAGTGGTTATCACATTCGCCTCACACCACCAGGGTCCGGGTTCGATTCCCGTCTCGGCCATGTGTGTGTGTGGAGTTTGTGCATGTTCTCCCCGTGCCTTCAGGGGTTTTTCTCCGGGTTCTCCGGTTTCTCCCCCGGTCCAAAAACATGCACGGTAGGTTTGATTGGCACCTTGGAAAATTGTCCCTAATGTATGAATGTGTGTGTGTGTGTGTGTGTGCCCTGCGATGGTTGGCATTCCATCCAGGGTGTATCCTGCATTAATGCCCATAGACGCCTGAGATAGGCACAGACTCCCCGTGACCCGAGAAGATCGGATAAAGCGCTAGAAGATGAATGAATGAATGAATTAAACGCCACCGTTCTTTAATTATGCAAAACTGTACAGTTTCTAAATCTGCATAACTCCGCCCCTTTTCCACCGTAACGACTCGTCTACTACATCACGGGGTGGTATTTAGCTCCGCCCCTCAATGTAACATCTTTTCCATGAAAGCTTATTTTTCTGATTAATTTGCATATCGCACCTGATTGGTTTTATGACATCGTAAATTGAGCTCGTTTGTAGCTCCGCCCCTAAATGATCCCGATTCGGCGAGAGAAATTTGGTAATTGTGTTTCCATTACAATCCGCTTTCACTTTGGGTTATGTGTGTGTTGTGTGTGTGTGTGTGTGTGTGTGTGTGTGTGTAGGCGAGGGGGCGTACTGTGCTGGTTGATGAGCATGCGGAAGGAGATACGGTTGGTGTAGAAGCGATCCAGGAAGTACTGAATGTTGGAGGTGGAGAACGGGTCGAAGCCGAACTTCTCCTTGTACTCGATGACGCCCTGCGCCATGGTGGGAACCACGTCGTTGTGCCGGTTCCGGATCTCGATCAGAACCTCCAGGAAACTGCAGAAAAAAGGGGGAGAAAAAAGCTTTAAAAAAAAAAAAAAAGTCACGGCCCTGTTTTTATTTACTTTCTAGCAGCTGTAAACACTCGCTCCCTGCCCTGCCTCTCTCGTACTGAAACTGGAGACTCCTTCCACGAGGGTGGAATAAAGAGTGTCACATATCTGCTTGTTAAGGCCGCGCACCTGCTCTCTGTCCCTGCGGAAGGAGGTTCCGTGTTGCTATAGGAACAAATTATGTGGTGTAATGAAGTTGCCTCATGAATATTAATGAGGGGTGGGCGGAGTCAGGGGGAAGCAAAATATATATATATATTTATGTATTTTATACGACAGAAAAGAGGAAGTGATGTCACTCACTCGTTCAGGGCGTGCGGATCGTCAGAGCTTCGGTTTTCATATTCCAGCAGCTCCAGAAAACTCTGCATGTACCTGACAACAACAACAACAACAACAAACAACAACAAAAGCAATGACTTATGGACACAAACAGAGCAGGGAAAGGGAGGAGTCATGGTTACCGTGTCTCCCTCACACACACACACACCCACCCTCACTCACACACACCACACACCACACAACACACACACACAAAGCTCACCTCACAACACACACACACACACACCCACCCACACAAACACACTCACACTCTCACTCGCGCGCTCGCACTCACACCCACACACACACAACCACACACCAACCCACCCACCACCTCACTCACACACCACACACACACACAGCTCCCACACACCACCCTCTCTCTCACTCTCTCACTCAACTCTCACTCCACACGCACCCCACCCAGCAACTCACACTCACCCCATCCCCACCCGCACCCGGGGACTCACTCACACACACACACTCACTCACTCACACACACACACACACACATCCACCACACTCACCCTCACGTCTCTCACCACCCACACCTCCTCACTCCCCCAACTCTCACACAACTCACTCCTCACTCACGACCAACCCCACATACACCCATCCATTCTCAACCACACACCTCACTCACGCACTCAACTCACTCATCACTCACACCCTCACTCCGCCTGCGCCCTGCAACTCACCACCACCCCCTCCCCCCCCACACCACCCCAGCCCCCCCCACGCGCACCCACACCGCATCCTCTCCCCCCGGCTCACTCACTCACTCACCCCACTCACCTCACTCACACACTCACTTCACCCTCACACACTCACTCACACACCACTCACTCACCACTCACTTACACATTCACTCACACACCCACACGCACTCTCCTCACCACTCACACACACACACACACTCACACACTCACACTCACGCACTCACGCACGCACTCACGCACACACTCACTCACGCACACCACTCACTCACACACTCACTCACGACGCACACACCATCCACAAACCATTTCTGCACCAGTCGGACGGAGGGCTGACTCAGCAGTTTGTCCGGAAGCAGGTTGACCTCCCTCATGGTGTTGGCCAGTCGTACTGGCAGCTCCTTCCTCAGGAACATGTAGGAGGTTTTCTCGCACGCATTGTCCCTTCCTGAAAAAAACACATCCCACATTATTTATAGCATTCCAAGCTGGGATTAAAAAGTACGCAGACGATCCGAATCTAATCACATCATTAGGAACAAAAAAAAACAACAACGCTGACACAAAACCGCAATCCCTTAAATTCGAAACATTTTCTCGTTAATAAATGCTCTTTAAACTTTAAAGCTCTGGCGTTTCCATGGTAACAGTCGGTTTAACCCAACGCGCGTACGTTAACTAGCGGATTAAATTCCGTTCTTGATACGGGAACGTTTCTGATAAAAAACAAAACAGCAAAAGAAAAGAAAAAGTGGTGCGTCAGACTGCAGGAGTTATTCCGAGGAAAGGCGCCGGAAAATTCCACACACAAACAAACACAACAACAAATGATATATTTATACAAACAACATGTATTTTTTATGGAGGAAGACGAAACTCAAAACGTGTTGGAACTTTTCCTTTCTCTCTGCTGCGTCATTTACAGGCCACCGAACACACACACACACACACACACACACACACACACACACACACACACCACGTCCCCTGCAGCCAGAATGCAGAGTCAGCACTCTGAGGGTGAGCTACAAAATGTGTTTAATGAGAAAGACAAACGCAAAAAGAGAGATTAAAAGAAAGTCAGAGAGAGAGAGAGACAGAGTCAGATAGAGACAGACAGAGAGAGAGACAGAGTCAGACAGAGACATATTGACAGAGAGAGAGACACAGAAAGAGAGAGACACACACAGAGAGAGACACAGACAGAGAGAGACAGAGACAGAGAGAGACACAGAAAGATAGAGACACAGAGACAGAGAGAGAGTGAGAGTCAGAGACAGACAGAGAGAGACACACACACACACAGAGAAAGATAGACACAGAGAGAGTTAGATAGAGACAGAGAGAGAAAGACAGAGAGAGAGAGTCAGATAGAGACAGAGAGAGAGACACACACAGAGGAAGATAGAGACAGAGAGAGAGAGATAGATAGACAGATAGACAGAGAGAGAGAGAGAGAGACAGAGATAACGAGAGAGAGAGAGACACACAGATAGACAGAGAGAGAGAGACACAGATAGACAGAGAGAGAGAGTCAGAGAGAGACACAGATAGACAGAGAGAGAGAGAGAGAGAGACTGATTAAATCCTTATAATAACACTTTTATTTAAATAGATGTAAATTGCATTGAGAACGCGACGCATTCAATTGTAAATATAAACATAGAGAAAATAAACATCAAATTTGTGATTACTTTACAAAAATGAAAAAATAGAATATTAGTCTGTTAAAAATTTGCAGCGTCTGTTTGTTGATTTACAAAGTCAAACATTTACTGCATAAATGGAAACAATTTTGAATCGTTAGCGTTCTGGTAAATCACTGAAGTGGAATTTTGTTGTATAAGCAGGATTTATGAAAACTGTTTCACGTCTGCATCGACCAACACGATGAGCTCACAACACATCATCATCATCACCATCTTCATCATCATCACCATCATCATCATCACCATCATCATCATCACCATCACCATCATCATCACCATCATCATCATCACCATCATCATCATCACCACCATCATCACCATCATCATCATCATCACCATCATCATCACATCATCATCATCACCATCACCATCACATCATCACATCATCATCATCATCACTTTCATCACCACAACACCATCATCACCTTCATCACCATCATCATCATCATCATCATCACCATCTTCATTATCATCATCATCATCATCATCACCATCACCATCACCATCATCACATCATCATCATCATCATCATCATCATCACTCATCTTCATCATCATCATCATCACCATCATCATCATCACCATCATCATCATCATCATCATCATCATCATCATCATTATCATCATCATCATCACCATCATCATCATCACCACCATCATCATCATCCTCATCACCATCATCATCATCATCACCATCTTCATCATCATCATCACCATCATCATCATCACCACCATCATCATCATCATCATCATCATCACCATCATCATCATCACCATCATCATCATCACATACCATCATCACCATCATCATCACCACCATCATCATCATCATCATCACCATCATCATCATCATCACCATCTTCATCATCATCACCATCATCACCACCATCATCATCATCACCATCATCATCATCACCATCTTCATTATCATCACCATCATCATCACCACCATCATCATCACCATCACCATCATCATCAACATCATCATCATCATCATCATCATCATCACCATCATCATCATCATCATCACCACCATCAACCACCACCATCACCATCACCAAACGTGTCTCAGGGGGTTTTTTCTCCGGGTTCTCCGGTTTCCTCCTCCCGGTCCAAAAACATGCACGGTAGGTTGATTGGCACCTTGGAAAATTGTCCCTAGTGTATGAATGTGTGTGTGTGTGGTGTGTGTGTGTGTGTGTGTGGTGTGTGGTGTGTGTGTGTGGTGAGGTTGGCATTCCATCCAGGGTGTATCCTGCCTTAATGCCCATAGACGCCTGAGATAGACACAGACTCCCCGTGACCCGAGGGAAGATGGGATAAAGCGCTAGAAGATGAATGAATGAATGAATGAATATTGGATGACGGTGCAGGGGTCGCGCTCTACACTCCATAACGTTAATCTTGTTGGTCTGGAATCGAGATGCTGTTTGTTTATTTGTTTGTTTGGGGTTGTTGTCTTGATTAAAACCGGGGCATTCCCTCAACATGACGTATCCCTGAATAAACCCTGGAATGTAATAAACTGGTCCAGACCATCGTATGAGAAGGATCTCCATATCCTGACGCTTGTCCTGATGCTCTGCTCGGAGCTTATTTAATGCATTTCAGGGTTCAGTGTGAGTACATTTAAACAACATGTAAACGCAGTGTGATGCACACGTGAAGCACTTCCCACAAATCCTGCTTATACAACTAAATAATAGTTCAGTGATTTACCAGAAAGATAACGCTTTAAAACACATTCACACAGTAAATGTTTGACTTTGTAAATCAACAAACAGACGCTGCAATTTTTTAACAGACTAATATTCTATTTTTTCTTCTTTTTTTATTTTTGTAAAGTAATAACACAGTTTTTTTTGCGTATGTTGTGATTTAGAATTGAATGTCTCGAGTTCCCAAATCAATTTACATTTATTTAAATAAAAGTGTTATTATAAAGATTTTCAGATTCAACACACTGCTGTTATTTTAAACATAACTATAGACAGACAGACAGACAGACAGAGATATAGTGAGACAGAGAGACAGAGACCAAGAGTCAGATATAGACAGACAGACACGCAGAGAGAGACAGACAGACAGATGGAGAGAAAGAGAGACAGACACACAGATAGAGAGAAAGACGGAGACAGACAGACACAGAGAGAGAGAGAGAAAAAAAAACAGACAGACAGAGACAGACAGACATAGAGAGACAGAGAGAGTGAGAAAGACAGACAGACAGATAGACAGACAGACAAAGAGAAAGAAAGACAGAAAGAAAGAGAAAGACAGACATAGACAGATAGACAGACAGACAGAGAAAGAAAGACAGACAGACAGACAGAGAGAAAGAGACAGACATAGACAGACACAGAGAGAGAGAAAGACAGACAGACAGAGAAAGACAGACACAGAGAGAGAGCGAGAGATAGAAAGAAGGACAGAGACAGACA
>JACRUU010000019.1:2161105-2163605 GCA_030449085.1 Kryptopterus vitreolus | reverse complement strand
CACAGAGACGGGAATCGAACCCGGACCCTGGCGGTGTGAGGCGAACCTGCTAACCACTAATTAAATAGGGGTTTAATTATAAACCCCTACCCAGGGCTTATAATTATTATTATTATTATTATTATTATAATAACAATATGAAAACATTTAGGGGCTACGGTGGTTTAGTGGTTAGCACGTTCGCCTTACACCGCCAGGGCCCGGGTTCGATTCCCATTTCGGCCATGTGTGTGTGGAGTTTGTGCATGTTCTCCCCGTGTCTCAGGGGGTTTTTCTCCGGGTTCTCCGGTTTCCTCCCCCGGTCCAAAAACATCCACGGTAGGTTGATTGGCACCTTGTAAAATTGTTCCTAGTGTATGAATGTGTGTGTGTGTGTGTGTGTGATGGGTTGGCATTCCATCCAGGGTGTATCCTGCATTAATACCCATAGACGCCTGAGATAGACACAGACTCCCCGTGACCCGAGGGAAGATCGGATAAAGCGCTAGAAGATGAATGAATGAAAAAGATGAATGAATGGATGAATGAATGAATGAAAACATTTACACTTATGATCGTGTAACTTATAAACTCGATTCTTTGTGTAAAATGTTCATACTTTCACATATTAAAGATCGCACAAGGAGATCTGATCAATACGAGTGCAATTTTTGAAACAATGTCGTTTGGACAGTCAGGCCCCGGGGCCCGACGTGGAGACACGCCCAGAGACACGAGGAGAAAACGTGGGAGAAGCGAGTCCTCATGGATTTTATTAGGGTGCAAAATAAAATCCCCAAGTGAAAAGTATAAAAGTCCTTGATCACATACATGATATAAATACACAAAAATAAACATTTGTAGATCAGTCTGTGTCAGCGTGATGTCGCGTTGTTGTCGTTTTCACTTGTTATTTTTATTATAATGTTGGTCGGGTTCGACGTCGAGGACGCTGTTCTTCTCCTCGTCGCCGTCGCCGTAACGTACGGGATCGTACCGACGCCGGTACAACAAGCGAGTCACCAGCGTGATGATGAACATCTCCAAGATCAGAAGTTGCTGACTCATCACTGCCGAGAAACAAACATCAAAGGAACGTTTGAAAAAAAAAATATACAAATAGCTGCTGTTGTTTTTTTTACATTTATTATCGGATATGCAAATTTGTAGACGATGATGTAATGAGACGCTGGACATCGAGGTTGTGTGTTTAATTAGCATACTCATGCATATGCACGAGTCCACGGGGGTTCGTATCGAAGGTGTTGAGCGTTTCTATTCGACGCGGGATATTTTGCGAGACTCACAGTAACCGCGGTGGATGGAGGAGAACGGCGGACTGCAGGCGATCGTCCCGTTCATGGCCAGAATATTAATGATGGCCGTCTGCAGCTGACTGAGGATCAGCACCAGCTTAGGAGCAACACAAACACAAACAGTATGGGTCAAAGTGGAAGATTGTCATTGCATTTTTAACTCTGTACATAATCAACATTAATAAAACAAAATTTACAAAAAAAAGGCTTCCTTATGTGATTTTATATCTAATAAAATGATTAAATGTAGTTATTTGGGATTTTTATATTTTTATATACAGTATATTTACCATATTTGGATTATAAATGCATGCTTTATGTAAGAAATTCCTGTGTTGTTTGTATTTGTTCTTAAAGTTATATTGTGCCTCGAGTTGTTTATGAAGTTCCATACCTGAACTCCTTCTAGCCAATCACAATCCACTATTCACACCTGAATCTCCTTCCAGCCAATCACAATCCACTATTCACACCTGAACTTCCTTCCAGCCAATCACAATCCACTATTCACACCTGAACTCATTCCAGCCAATCACAATCCACTATTCACACCTAAATCTTCTTCCAGCCAATCACAATCCACTATTCACACCTGAACTCCTTCTACCAGCCAGCCATCACAATCCACTATTCACACCTGAACTCCTTCCAGCCAATCACAACCCACTATTCACACCTAAACTCCTTCCAGCCAATCCCACATCCACTAATTCACACCTGATCCTTCCATCTCCAACACAATCCACTATTCATCACACCTAACTCCTTCCAGCCAACCACAATCCACTATTCACACCTAAATCTCCTTCCAGCCAATCACAATCCACTATTCACACCTGAACTCCTTCCAGCCAATCACAATCCACTATTCACACCTGAACTCCTTCCAGCCAATCACAATCCACTATTCACACCTAAACTCCTTCCAGCCAATCACAATCCACTATTCACACCTGAACTCCTTCCAGCCAATCACAATCCACTATTCACACCTAAATCTTCTTCCAGCCAATCACAATCCACTATTCACACCTGAAACCTCCTTCCAGCCAATCACAATCCACTATTCACACCTAAACTCCTTCCAGCCAACCACAATCCACTATTCACACCTGAACTCCTTCTAGCCAATCACAATCCACTATTCACACCTAAATCTTCTTCCAGCCAATCACAATCCACTATTCACACCTGAACTCCTTCCA
>JACRUU010000019.1:2118605-2153605 GCA_030449085.1 Kryptopterus vitreolus | reverse complement strand
TGGAGGTCGTGGAGGTGCGGGTGGTGGAGGAGTTGCTGGTGGTGGTGGAGGTCGTGGAGGTGGGGTGGTGGAGGAGTTGGTGGTGGTGGTGGAGGTGTTGGTGGAGGTGATGGTGGTGGATGGTGGTGTGGTGGTGGGTGGTGTGGTGGTGGAGGTAGGTGGGTGATGGTGGTGATGGTGGTGGAGGAGGTGGAGATGGGATTCCGGTCTCAGGCACGCCGGAGGCCCCGTTACACTGGCGGAATCCTGCATCACATGGAGCGCCTCCATGGACACCGAATAAAGAGCCTCAGTGGTCATGTGATCGAATCCGGACCCCTTTAGGCTTTTTGTTTTGGTTTTCATTCCTTACGCATGAATAAAAGTCAATCCGAAACAAAAGTGCAAGAACGAAGCGACCAAAAGGTTAATCCGGTTTTATTTAAAGGTTAATTCATCCTCATCAGTAGGACACCAACTTTATATTCATTACAATAACGCAAAGCCTGGACGTCATGTGCGCTCTTACGACGCCTTATAAATACGGATTAATTACGTGTGATGTTTTCGCTTTTGGACATGAGCAGGAAAAATCATCCGCTTTATTTAGATCTTAATGCATAAATTAGAACATTAAAAATGCTTTATTTTCATCTATTATTATTATTATTATTATTATTATTATTATTATTATTATTATTATTATTATTATTATTATTATTATTATTATTTATTGTATTTGGTTATTTGGGGGAGGGGCACACGGTGGTTTAGTGGTTAGCACGTTCGCCTCACACCGCCAGGATCCGGGTTCAATTCCCGTCTCGGGAATGTGTGTGTGGAGTTTGTGCATGTTCTCCCCGTGTCTCAGGGGGTTTTTCTCCGGGTTCTCCGGTTTCCTCCCGGTCCAAAAACATGCACGGTAGGTTGATTGACACCTTGGAAAATTGTCCCTAGTGTATGAATGTGTGTGTGAGTGTGAATGTGTGTATGTGTGTGTGTGTGTGTGTGTGTGTGTGTGTGTGTGTGTGTGTGTGTATCCCAGGGTGTATCCTGCCTTAATGCCCATAGACGCCTGAGATAGACACAGACTCCCCGTGACCCGAGGGAAGATCGGATAAAGTGCTAGAAGATGAATGAATGAATGAATGAATGAATGTATTTGGTTAAAAAAAAACGTTTTTTTTTCAGTGAGCCATATAATTTAACTCACCTAAAAGAATCGACTCCCCGAAATGATTCATATCCGTTTTTCTTGTGTAAATGTATGTACATGATGACTATCTCCACGGGAAATGTTTAATCCGAACCGAATCTACTTTTACAACCGCATTATTTTGTGTTAAATTGCTTATAAAATCTCCCAATATCGTTCTGAATCATTTAAACAGTAACGAGTCAAACAAAAACGAACACGGCTTTGGAAAGTGGTTTTGTATGTAAATATAATGTTTTGATTGGATTAAAGTGCACTGAAAAAAAATAATAGTTTCATTTACTTTTCGTTCTTTTTTTTTAAAAAAAGGGAAAAAGGGTGGGGGTGAGGGGGGAATTGGCTCTTGTATGGGAGTCGGTTCTTGACACTGAACAAACCGAGTCAATTAGGAGAGCCGAATCGTTTTGTGATCTCATCCTTCATGAGTTGTTTTTGTTTTCCAGAATTGTATTATTATTATTATTATTATTATTATTATTATTATTGCTATCGCTTCATGTGGCATCGTGTGATTGGTCCGTGTGTGTCACCTGACTCACACAAATTACAAGATGGTGTTAATTTGCATCCATTGTGTGTTTTGCGTACAAGAGAAATATAACATTCTTAATCTACACAAATCTTTAACATCATCACCATCATCACTACCATCATCATCACCATCACCGATTCCCTGCATCATCACTATTTGTGTGGCAGTTAGAAAAAAAGTATAGAATATTAAAAAAATAATACTAATAATCATGTTTGTTTCATTAAAGTACAATAACAAGCGGCAACTTTAAATATGAAAAATATCACACACAAACAGATTAAGCTGTATAATAATGGTGTGTCTCTCTCTCACTCACACACACACACACACACACACACACACACACATTCATACACTAGGGACAATTTTCCAAGGTGCCAATCAACCTACCGTGCATGTTTTTGTACCGGGGGAGGAAACCGGAGAACCCGGAGAAAAACCCCCTGAGGCACGGGGAGAACATGCACAAACTCCACACACACACACACATGTGAGATGGGAATCGAACCCGGACCCTGGTGGTGTGAGACGAACGTGCTAACCACTAAACCACCGTAGCCCCTCCTTCTTGTAGAACATCTTCCCTGAAAAGTTTAATGTAACAGTAAATTGAAACGTTTCTTTTATTGATCAAGTGTCCAGAAACTTTTGATCCCCCCCACACACACAAATATTCACACGTCATTTATTTTCTTCATTTTATTTTATAAAAGCATGTTTATTTTTTTTTTAGTCGTGTTCACAGAATAAGCAATTACATCATTCACAAAATATCAAGATTCCAACGAATTAGACGTGAAAAATAGACGCCAGAGCAACATTTTACAGTCATTTCCATGTTTTTCGGAAAAAAAGAAGAAGTGAAAAATAAACAGCAGAGTGAAACAGAAGCTGCTCTAAACAAACACAGCAAAAAAGTAACTTTAAATAAAAAAAAAATACAAATAAAATTCCGACGTGAGAATTCTTTATGGCTTATAAAAAGGTGTGAAAGGAAGAGAAAGGGATAAACGAGCTGCGAGTGAAGGAGAGATGGAGAGATGGAAAGAGAGAAAATAAGGCAAGAAGGGAGGAAAAAAAAAAAGAAGAATAAAACGACTGAACCTTTTTTTCTTTTTAAACAAAAGCGGAGAAATCGGCAAATGAAGACGCTCCGAAAATCCGTCTTTAAAAGATGAATTTCTTTTCGTTCGTATTTAATTCTCTTTATAATATTTATAGAAAAATACCACATTAGACTGTAGTGTAGAAGATTCCAAGCTCGGAGAGAGAGAGAGAGAGAGAGAGAGAGAGAGAGAGAGAGAGAGAGAGAGAGAGAGAGATTCCATCAGTTCTGTAAATCGATGCTGCAAAGTCAGTGTGTTGTGCGTTACTTGATAGACGTGTTGTGTGTGTGTGTGTGTGTGTGTGTGTGTGTGTAACCATAACTATTATCTGCACATCAGGGGGAAAAAACACATTGATTTGGGGGGGGTAGCCATGCCCTCACTAAGATTAAAATACTGTGTGAAGAGTCGCGGCGCATCATCACATGTCTTTATGGGGGCGTGGCCTATCCTGCATTCTGTATTATATATATCTATAAGAATTAGTGATATACGCTGAACAGCGAACTACGTGTTGCGCTTGGCTTCGTTCTTGTATTAGATTGCAGCACACAAACGAACCGAAGCACTGACGATCACGGAACACGTTTTATACGATAAAATACAACCCCGGGGGTTATAGGGCCGTTTCCAACTTTTGTATATATATATATATATATATATATATATATATATAATATATATATATATATATTTTTTTTTTTTTTTTTACATGAATCGAATCTCAGGATGGGAACTAAAGAAAAGTGCGGAAACGAGAGGTCCGAGGAATCGTTCCAAACTATAATCGCTTAATATCATCAGACCCTATTTGCATAGAATCGAAAAAAACAAACAAAAACAAACAAACAAACAAACAGCTCTATCTTGCATGGAAAAAAAAGAGAAACCGTTTCTCGTCACGGTTGTTATTCAACACGTTCTGTATTTCTCCTGACGATATACTGCACTGTTCAAAAATACACACTGATATCTCACACACACACACACACACACACACACACACACACACACACACACACACACACACACACACTTTCAGAACACAGCTGCACTTTGGATATTTAAAGACCAAACAACAATTCAACAACAATGTAGAGAGCGAGCAGAACACCTGACCAGACCGTAAAGCTCCGGAGAGCAGCAGCAGATACTGACAGCACGGATACTGAAAACAAAAACAGCAAAACAAACAAATAAATAAATAAAATCAAAAGAAGAGGGAAAAAAAGAAGGATTTGGCATCCTGGTAATTCCGGGCTCTCTGAGGAACCATCAGCAGATCTGATGTTCAGCCCTTTATTTGGCGAAAACTCAGCAGCTTCGAGTGATCAAGGTCCGATTTCTACATTAAACAAAAAAAGTGACATGTACGGTCGAGTGCGAAAGTTAGTGCACCCAACCCGAACTATATAATTAAGGATAGGAGGAATATCTACTTTACTAACACGATAATGTATGATGAATAAAATCCAAAAGATGGAAATCAAACAATCTGTGTTTGTCAAATATTGAAGGGTTACCAAAAAACAAACAAACAAAACAGCCTTGAGTTTACACAAAAAAACGGTGGTATTGTAAAAACGTAGACATTTGACTCTATAAAAATGAATAGTTAAATTTAAATTAAAGTTAAATTAAACACAGTCTCAGTGTTTAAGTCCAGGGTGAAAACTTTCTTATTTAACCAAGCTTTTAGTGAATAGTCCTACCTTAGATAAAGGAGTAGATCTGGGGGACACATGGATGTTGAGTATTATAGTGATCTGGTGTGTTTAGTTGCTGTCTGTCTCACTCTCATTAATCACTCAGGTTTGTGGTGGTGAGAGTGACTGTTTATTTACACATCAGGAAGATCTCATGTCTGTGTTTCCCTCTGATTCTCCTTTTAGTGTCGCTGTTATAGTTTATCCTGCCGGAGTCCACGTCTGCACTCGACACTACATATACACACTACTATACTGCAACCATGACTGTGACTAACCACTCATTCTTTCTCTCTCTCTCTCGCCCCTTGAGCTACATGTCCCACTGCTGAGCTGGCAGTGATCCAGACCCCCTTTGGGACGATGACACATTTTAAAAAGCGCTTTATAAATAAAACCGAATTGAATTGAATAAAAAATGTCTTTGCGAGCTTTACGGAGAGAGGGAGGGTGGGGGAAGGTCACGAGTTCAAACGCATGACCAGACGAGTGAATCGTGAAACAAAACACCACCATCACAAAATCCTCCGCTCGGCTGGAGATGTAAAAACATCAAGATGGGAGGTGCGTAAACTTTTGCACTCGACCACCGGGTCAGAGGAACTAAACATGAACGGAAAACCTAAACATGTTATATTTATATAAAAACAAATCCTGCCGGCTCGGGAACGGGAACCTGAGCGTGGAATCTCGAACCTAAAACCTTCATTCATTTAATGTAATGAATATTAATGAGGGTATAATGAATATTCATGAGTCACACAAAAAGGTGGGAGGGGTTCTATTCGCTATATATGGACATTCTATTCATGTCTTATAAACCTTCCAATATGACACACGGAGTCAAAAGTATTGGAACGGAACCAACCAAGACGGGAATAGATACCGGTCTGATACTCGCCCACGGAATCGCACTCGATGGTCAAAAGTATCGGGACACCCGATGCCCACGTGTGCTTCTTTCTGAAAATGTCAGCACAAAGTTGGAGACGCACATCCGTATATTTGGACCCGAACCGCGTCCAGCTGATCTGCTTTAGCAGGGTTCTACCATCTCGGACCTCAAAGCCATTAAACAGGATGAATATCAGGAGGTTCCTACACACCAGGAACCTCATCATCTCACCTCCCCTCACTTCCTGACCCTACCAACACCTTTGTAGATGAATAAATCTCCCCAAAACCTAGCAGAACATCTTCCCAGGAGACTGGAGCTCATTATAACGGCACATGGGGACGAAACGGGAAGCACAGGTGTCCACAAACTTTTGGCCAGACATACTATAGTCTTGTAAAAAAAAAAAAAAAAAAAAAAAAACAAAAAAACAGCAATTCAGATGATTCTTTAAAAAAAAAAAAAATAATAAAAAAAATGTATTTAACTAGAAAATTCAGCAAAACTTCAAAAATAAATACAATAAATCTTGAAAGACAGCAAAAAAAAAATTATTGCAATAAAATGTAAAGAATTTTAGATCTTTTGGTTCGTCCTCAAAAATGTCAAAAGTATATAAAAAGGAAAAAAAAAAAAAAAACCAAAAAAAAACTTTTTACTGCTTTCCTGAAAACACGCTTCAAATCGGATTCTTTGGAATTCCAGGTGGGAAAAAAAAAAATCAGCTGCGAGTCAAAATCACGATGAATCGATTCCTAAATGACTCGTTATTTTAAAAGTGTGACATTTCCACGCGCCGCATCGAAAAATAAACTCGGGGGATGAAATGAAAAACTCGTTAACCAACTGCGAACATCAGTGAGACGGATATAAAAAAAAAAGATGATGTTGTGAAGAAAAAACAAACGAGTGCATAATTACATTAGACACTTCATTACGATAATAATAAAAAATAATATCGAATTTAAAGAAATTAAAAAAAAAAAAAAAAAAAAAAAATCGCACAGAAATGTAATCAATACTGTTAACAAAATAAAATAAAAAATACTGAATCCTGAAAATGGTCAAAAATTCCAACGTTCTCCGCCCGAAAAGTGCGTCTGGTTTTAAGATTAGCAATATTTTAACGGGTTAAAATTTCTATTAGATTTATATTTATGAACTAATATGGTCAAGAATTCGAAATGTGCGATCATGTGACCTCGCAAAGGAGGTTATTCGCAGTAATAATAATAATAATAATAAAACATTATGGTCAACAGTCGGATCGAAACACGTCCGCTTTCTACGTTCACGATCCAAAAAAAAAAAATAAAAAAATAAAAAAAAGAGGAGGAGAGGAAATAGATCAGTCCTGTAAACATCGGATCAGACACCGGCGGGGAACTCGGACGCCCCCAGCGCTAGTAGTGCTCGTTATTTCTAGTAAACAACAAACGGTTCCATATTAGTTGCACCGTTAATCGGAGATAAAACCCGCGACTGCTGTGAGGAAGAAGAAGAAGAAGAAGAAGAGGAAAGAAGGAAGGAAAGAAAGAAACAGATTTGTGATCAGGATGCAAATTTCGCCGAACATTTGCACGCACGCACGCACGAACGCGGACGAGGAGCTGCTGCAGAGGTGATGGAGTTGTTTAAGGCATCACGTTTGATGGCTGTGTTTCTCCTCCGGAGGGGTTTCTTTCTTTTCTTTTTTTTTTTTTTTTCTTGGACGAACCCTAAACGAGAAGATGCCCTTTATGTCAATCATGTCTCATAAACCGCGCCCCCTCCTCCTTAACAAACAGAGAAACGATGCTAACCTGGCTAGGACTCGCTCTCCATGGAAACCGTGACGGTGTCGCTTTCATCTGTGGGGAAAGAGAATGGGGAGTTCATAAATATTGGCATCCTTGGTTTAAAAAAAAAAAAAAAAAAAAAAGTTAAACAAAAAAAAAAACACTACACTGTAAATGATTTTCTGTTGTGTTGTTTTTTTTCCCCTCCGTCCCCCCCGGAGCGACTCTCACCGGACTTTTCAGCTGCTGAGACTTTGTGATCGTCGTGGAGCTCGTTATTGAGCAGATGTTTCTGAGACTCGCTGAGAGGACCACAGTGTTCTCCTTCGATACTGCAGGAACAAAAACTCTAATTAAACTAATTAATTAATATCTCTAATTAATAATTAAACACTAAAACAGATGGGGGTTTTTAAAAAATGTTTACACAAACAATTACGCAATCTTGTTTCAGCAAATAAATATTCCTGTTTTGAAGAGTGTTTTGGACGCCTATATTTTGGTGTAACAGTGACACCAAGAGGTGACTATCGGAACTGCACCCCACCTCTGGCTCAGGTGATCCGGATGTACGATGACTGTTGGTTGCTCCGGTTCTGTGACCACCAGCCTGGTTGGAAACGTGAGACCATCTCCCTGACTGTACAGGAGGAGGAGGAGGAGGAGGAGGGAAAGCTTATAATCATGAGAAAAGAATCTGTACATTCTTCGTGTGTGTGTGTGTGTGTGTGTGTGTGTGTGTGTACCTGGTGAAAACTGGCAGCAGCCAGAACTTTTTCTGGTCTCCGAACACCTGAGCGATGTTCTTGCTGAAACCCAGAGAGAAGCCGTTTTTATCCGGGCCGTTCCTGAAGACGGGCGCTCGGAAAGCCTCTGAAGGAACGAGAAGGGAATCGAGTGGAAAAGATTCAGTGTGAAACTCAACCATATGCAACCATGGAGTCAGGAGGACACAGAGGGGTGGAGAAGGTGGAGGTGGAAAGTACAAAATGAAGGTGGAGATGAAAATGGAAGTAGAGATGAAGGTGTAGTTGAAGATGGTGGTGGGGTGAAGGTGGAAGTAGAGATAAAGGTGAAGGTGAAGGTGGAGATGAAGGTGGGAGGAGAGATGGAGGTGCGGATCAAAATGGTAGTAGAGATGAAGTTGGAGATGTAGGTGGAAGTAGAGATGAAGGTGGAGGTGGGGTGGAAGTAGAGATGAAGGTGGAGATGAAGGTAGAGGTGGAGGTGGGGTGGAAGTGAAGGTGGAGGTGGATGAAGGTGAGGTGGAGATGGGTGAAGGTGGAGGTGGAAGTAGAGATAAAGGTGGAGATAGGTTATGAAGAGGGTGGAAGTGTGGAGTGAAGGGATGGAGTGGAAGGTGCCGGAGGTGAAGAGTGGGGGTGGGATGAAGGTGGAGTGGCAGGAGATCCCGGTGGAGGTGGGTGAAGGTGGAGATGAAGATAAGGTGACGGTGGAGATGCCTGGCGTGCGGTGGAGTAGGCCGTGGCTCACGTGGAGTAGAGTTGGAGATGAGGTGAGTGGGGTTGGGGGTGGGAAGCTAAGGTGGATGAAGGTGGAGGTGGAGATGAAGGTGGAGGTGGGGTGGAGGTGGAGATGAAGGTGGAGATGAAGGTGGAGGTGGAGGTGGAGAGAAGGTGAGCTGGAGCTGGAGGTGGAAGTCTGAAGGTGGAGCTGAAGGGTGGCGGTGGGAAGGTGGAGATGAAGGTGGGTGGAGATGAAGGTGGCCTGAAGGGAGGTGGGGTGGAAGTGGAGATGAAGGTGGAGAGTGGAGATGAAGGTGGGGAGGTGGCCGGTGAAGTCGCGATAAGGTGGCTGCCGGGAGGTGGAGGTGGGGAGGTGGGGTGGATGAAGGGCAAGGTGGGTGGGGAGAGGTGTGAAGGGCGCGGTGGCGGCCGGTGGGCTGAGGGGCTGCCGGTGGCGCTGCCGAGGCGCGAGTGGCGGTGGAGGGTGGAGGTGATGAAGGGAGAGGTGGAGGTGGAAGTGAAGGTGGAGATGAAGGGAGAGGTGGAGGTGGAAGTAGTGGCGTGGGAGAAAGGTGGAGATGAAGGGATGAAGGGCGATGGAGGTGGCAGTGAGGTGGAATGAGTGGAGGTGGAGGTGAAGGTGGAGAGGTGAAGGTGTAGGTGGCGCGATCAGTGCGCTGGAGGTGGCGGTGGCCGTGACGGTGGAGGTGAGATGAAGTGGAGGTTGGAATGAAGTATGGATCAAGTGGAGATGAATGGAGAGTGGAGGTGTAAAGTGCCGGTGGAGCCCGGTGGCGGGTGGGGTGGAATGATTATGGCGATGTGGAGGTGGAGATGAAGTAGAGCTAAAGGTGGAGCTAGCCGGGGGCGATAGCGGTGGAGGTGCAAGTGCCGGTGGCGCTCGATGGCCGCTGGAGGTGGAGATAAGTCGAGATAAAGGTGGCGCTGCCGGGAGAGGTGGAGGTGAAGGTGGAGATGAAGATGGAGTGTATGTTACCTATCGTGGATCTGTTCTTTCCGACGAGCCACAGGTGGTAAGTGAAGAGAGAGAGGATGCTGATGCAGAACATCGCCGCCACGAAAAAAAGAAACAAGACGTGGAATTTGGCGTGAGAGTCGGGCAGCTCACTCTGAGAGAGGGAGAGAGGGAGGAAGAGAGGAAGGAGAGAGAGAGAGAGAGAGAGGAGAAAGAGAGAGAGAGAGAGAGAGAGATTTCATTATTTGAACTCGATGTAATACACTTCATGGCCAGTAGAGGGAGATGTGATAAACATACAGCAGGAGGAATGTGATGCAGGGAAAAGCCTCAGGTTTACAGACACGTGATTAATCATGCACAGATGTTGGGCTTTTGTTTTTTTTGTGTTTTTGTTTTTTTTTTAACAGAAAGTGATGAATGAAATGGTATCTATTTACTTATTTACTGGACAACAACCGGCAACACAACAACCAACACCGCTGATTACCTTCGGACAATTTTCTGCTGATTTCCTCCGGCAAAGCTTAGTGCAAACAGAGACAGACTGTTAGACACAAGGATAGGGAGAGGAGGGAGGGAGGGAGGGAGGGAGAGAGAGAGAGGGAGGGAGGGAGGGAGGGAGAGAGCAGAAAGAGCAGTGGTGTAGAGGGATGGAAGATAGATAAAGAGAGAGAGAGTGAATGACAGAGAGAAGAGAACGAGAGACAATGAGACAGAGAGAGATATAGACAGAATGAGAGAGAGAGAGAGAGATAGATGGACAGATGGGGCAAGAGATGGAGGGCGAGTAAAGCACAAGGTGTAAAGAGGTGTAATACAGCGTAATAAAGATTTAATATGGATGTGAAGAATTTATTTTAATTTTTCTGTACTATATAAATGATATTAAATATATATTTAAAAAATAGATATTTGACAGGGAATTAGTAAAATGTTGATTTAAAATGAGTATATAAAAAAATAATTACAATTAAAATATAATATTATAATAAAGAAACATTTAATTATAAAATCTATATTATTTATTTAATTATAGATTAATACTGTAAATATGGAGCATTTTATTTCAATGTAAAATGGAGGAGATAGGCGTGTGTGATTAATCTGGGCGTGTGTGATTAATCCGGGCGTGTGTGATTAATCCGGGCGTGTGTGATTAATCTGGGCGTGTGTGATTAATCTGGGCGTGTGTGATTAATCCGGGCGTGTGTGATTAATCCGGGCGTGTGTGATTAATCTGGGCGTGTGTGATTAATCTGGGCGTGTGATTAATCCGGGCGTGTGTGATTAATCCGGGCGTGTGTGATTAATCCGGGCGTGTGTGATTAATCCGGGCGTGTGTGATTAATCCGGGCGTGTGATTAATCCGGGCGTGTGTGATTAATCCGGGCGTGTGTGATTAATCTGGGCGTGTGTGATTAATCCGGGCGTGTGTGATTAATCCGGGCGTGTGTGATTAATCTGGGCGTGTGATTACTCTGGGCGTGTGATTAATCCGGGCGTGTGTGATTAATCCGGGCGTGTGTGATTAATTCCGGGCGTGTGTGATTAATCCGGGCGTGTGTTAATCCGATTACTCCGGGCGTGCGAATACTCTGGGCGTGTGAATACTCTGGGCGTGTGTGTAATCTGGGCGTGTGATTAATCTGGGCGTGTGTGATTAATCTGGGCGTGTGTGTAATCTGGGCGTGTGTGATTAATCTGGGCGTGTGTGATTAATCTGGGCGTGTGTGTAATCTGGGCGTGTGTGTAATCTGGGCGTGTGTGATTAATCTGGGCGTGTGTGATTAAGCTGGGCGTGTGTGATTACTCTGGGCGTGTGTGATTACTCTGGGCGTGTGATTACTCCGGGCGTGTGTGATTAATCCGGGCGTGTGTGATTACTCAGGGCGTGTGTGATTAATCCGGGAGTGTGTGATTAATCCGGGATGGGCGTGTGTGATTAATCCGGGAGTGTGTGATTAATCCGGGAGTGTGTGATTAATCCGGGAGTGTGTGATTGGGCGTGTGTGATCATATGGGCGTGTGTGATTAATATGGGCGTGTGTGATTAATATGGGCGTGTGATTACTCACTGTCCAGAATTTGATGAAGTACTGCAGCACGGTGGCAGCGATGAACAGGCAGTAGAGCAGCGAGTAGGCCAGGAACAGGATGAAGAACTTATAATTGGAGAAACCTACACAGTTGTTCACCCTGTTACAGAGGGAAGAAAATAAACACATATACATATATATATATATACATATACATATACACACACACACACACACACACACACACACACACACACACACACACCACACACAACACACCATATATATATATATATAAAATATTGGTGCAAGACGTGCTTTTATGAAGGAGAGGGGAGTTCACTCACCATGGGCAGTGATGATCCATCTTCAGCACACACCTGTTACACACCGAATGACATTTCTTATATATATTTAAACATCTTTTTTGGCTATTAAATGTAAATCAGTTCCGTTCTGCTTTCAGTCACAATGTTTTATGGTTTCATCTGTATCTGTGTGTGTGTGTGTGTGTGTGTGTGTGTGTGTGTGTGTGTGTGTGTGTGTGTGTGTGTGTGTGTGTGTGTGTGTGTGTGTGTGTGTGTGTGTGTGTGTGTGTGTGTGTGTGTTTGAGGGTTTTAACTCACATGTCACAGGCGGAACAGTGGTGGCAGCGGTCAGGTTTGATCACCTGACAGCGATCACAATAACGAATAGCTGTGCACAGAGAATCATCATCATCATCATTATTATTATTAATTATAGATTGTGAAGAGATGGATGAATAGAAAGAGGGATGGAGAGAGAAATTAAGAGCAGGATGAATAAGATGGACAGAGACAGAGAGAAGGATGGATGTAGAGACAGGGGTTGTGACAGAGACATGAATAGAGAGAGGGACAGGTGGACAGAGGGATGGATGGAGAGATGGTGTAAATGAGAGGGGGGGGCGAACAACATGGATATGTGGGTAGAGAGATGGATGAAAGGGGGGTGGATGGACAGATGGACAGATGGATGGATGGGTAGAGATGGAGAAATGGAAAATTGAGGGAAATGACCAGAATGGATGGGTTGAGAGATGGATAAAAGGGGGTGGATGGGGAGATGGATGGATGGGTACAGAGATGGATAGAGGAATGGCTGGGTAGAGAGATGGATAGGTGGATGGAAGGGTAGAGAGATGGATGAAAAGGGGGTGGATGGAGAGATGGATAGATGGATGGATGGGTACAGTGATGGGTAGATGAATGGATGGGTAGAGAGATGGATAGATGGATGGAAGGGTAGAGAGATTGGATAGGTGAATGGAAGGGTAGAGAGATGGATGAAAGGGGGGTGGATGGAGAGATGGATAGATGGATGGATGTGTACAGTGATGGGTAGAATGAATGGATGGGTAGAGAGATGGATAGATGGATGGAAGGGTAGAGAGATGGATGATAGGGGGGTGGATAGAGAGATGGAAAGATGGATGGATGTAAAGTGATGGCAGAAGATGGATCTATGGATGGAAGGGTAGAGATATGGATGAAAGGGGGGTGGATGGAGAGATGGATAGATGGATGGATGTGTACAGTGATGGGTAAATGAATGGATGGGTAGAGAGATGGATAGATGGATGGAAGGGTAGAGAGATGGATGATAGGGGGGTGGATAGAGAGATGGAAAGATGGATGGATGGGTAAAGTGATGGGCAGAGAGATGGATAGATGGATGGAAGGGTAGAGATATGGATGAAAGGGGGGTGGATGGAGAGATGGATAGATGGATGGATGGGTACAGTGATGGGTAGATGAATGGATGGGTAGAGAGATGGATAGATGGATGGAAGGGTAGAGAGATGGATGATAGGGGATGGATGGAGAGATGGATGAACAGGACGGATGGAGAGAGAGAGAGAGATGGATGGAGAGACTGGCTCACCTCCAGCACCGGTGCGTGTGTAGAGCGGCAGGCTGGTCGCGACTTGCTTCAGGATCTCCTGCTGAGTCTCTGGGCGTTCTTCCTTCTCATAAAGCTCCTTCTCAGCTTTGGGTAAACAGAACTACACACACACACACACACACACACACACACACACCACACACAGTTATACATACCACAAAGTGTGAGATATGCTGTGAGAAGGAGCAGAATTAGAATCAGGAATGAGTGGGATTGATAAAAATTCCATGAAGAGATTCGGATGAGTCCAAATTTCCGAGGATAAAAATAAGATCTGGCAGGATTTTATGGGATACGGATTAAGCAGAACTGAATCGGAAAAATGTACGGAATTGGCCAAAAGTGGTAAATCTTTATTTCATATTTTTTGGGATATTTAAAATATTATCCTGTCTGATGTGGCGAGTGTTCACCAGCTTTTCATTTCTCTCACCTCTTTGGATGGATTTGTTGGTTTCGTGAAGATGGTCTTCCAGTAAGACCAAACAAACAGGATGAAGGAGAGATGGAAAACCACCAAGTAGATAACTATGAGAAAAGGAAGGCAAAAGGGGAGAGAGAGAGAGAGAGAGAGAGAGAGTTGCAGACACATCAGGAACGAGCCGCACGATCCATTACAGACGAGTCAGAAACTCACATCAGCACAAACACGAGCCCACTCACACACACACACACACTCACCACACACACACAACACACACACACACAGACACACACACTCACACACACACACCACTCACTCACTCACACACCACACGACACACACTCTCGCCACCCCACCCGCACACACACACACACTCACACACTCACTCACACAGATCGCGTACACACACACACACTCACCCCCCCCCAGGTCATCACATCGCACACACACTCTCTACCCCCACACACCTCGCTCGTCAGAATCCCCACCTCTCACACACACACTCGCACACACACTCGCTCACACACACTCTCTCGCACACACACACACACACTCCCTCCGCACACTCCACACCACCCGCTCATTACCCCACCCACTTACCGCACCACTCGCCACCACCCCGCACACCCCCACGCTCGCGCACACTCTCTCACACACGCACCTCACACAAACACTCGTCGCGCACACAGCGCACGCAAGCGCCACCTCGCCTCCTTCTCGCCACCCTCCACACTCACACCACACACTCACTCCACTCTTCTCCTCCCACCTCTCACACACTCACTCACTCTGCACACACCCCACCGCTCACAAACCCCCGAACCCACACCTCACTCTCCACAACATCCACCTCAGACTCAACGCACAATCACTCCTCTACCCGCCCACCACAACACACTCCCCACACACTCACCACTCGCCTCTACACACTCACACACACACACTCACACACTCACTCCTCACAACACGGCAAAACACTCACTCTCACACACACTCACTCTCACACACACAACTCACTCTCACGCCTCACACTCTCAAAACACTCACTCCACCACTCACTCACACACACTCTCCACACACACAAATGTTAGGACGACCCTCTCACGCACAACAATCTATCTGACACCCCCCCCCCTCTCACAAGGATCACCCCCTCTCCCCCGCCCCCTCCCCCACTCACACCAAATATCAGACATTTCTCTTTAAATCAGACACATCGCACTTCACCTTTTTCTCCCAGACTCGGCACAGTGACTGCGGAAAAAGAAAACACAAACCGTCAATTATTTCACAAAACAATTTCTGTTATAAAAACTTCGGATCCACTAGATTTCCAAAGCAGATCATCCGTAGTGATGTACACCTCACCTCGCTTCACCTACATCATCATCATGTGTGTGGGAATAGGCAGGTGTCCAAATACTTTTGGACATAACCGAGATTTCACACACACACACACAACGTTAAAAAAAACAAAACAATAAACCTATTTAAACGAAGCCCCGCCCCTAACATTACCCGAGTGGTCTGCGAATGACAAGTGGGCGTGGCCAAACACAAACGCGTCATCGGGATTCCTTATTAACATTTCCTCGTGTTCAGTAATTAACTATAAATATTTGATGAATATTTTTACACTTTTAATCACATTGAAATGTACATTTTTCACCTGAACAAGTAAAAAAAAAACCCGACAATTAAATATTTAATTTGAAATATTCTGAATAATTCATATTGATGTTATTATTCTGATATTGTGTAAATGAATATTTAGCTGTTTTATTAGGCGGGAGTGATTATGTGACACAGATGTGATAAATAAACATCCTCTGCCTGGCAACAGGTGATGTGGTAAACAGGTAAAGTTACTCAAAAGCTGTTCTGGAAAAAAAAGAAAGATCGATTTTCAGGTTTTTAATCATCTACAAATATTTTATTCTCGTTTTTTTTTTTTTGGACTATTAAAAGTCGATCCTAAACTCAGAGGAACTAATTAAACTAGTTAAGTTATTTACTTAATTGTCTTGTTAGCTCGTCATCGTAGTAACTTACAATTAAATAACACACAAAAAAATCATAAAAAATAAAGAACAGAAAAATGATGTATTATTATTTGTGTTGTTGTTGTTGTTGTTGTTGTTTGTGTAAAATCAGGGAGGTGTTGCTAGCCGGCTAGTTTAGTGCACAGATTTTGAGGTAAAATATTTTGTGTCAGAAATGTTTCGGAAAACATGTATTTTAATCAGAAAAACGTTGATATATGTATATTTGTGTATGTGTTTGGTTTAAAGTTGTAATAAACAGGCACCGGGCGGTGATCCGAGGATGGAGCGGCTGAGGGAGAGAACAGCCACTTCCTTTCTTCCTCCCTTTAGCTTTTTAATGCTAATTTACCTGACAGAAAACAAAGTGTGAAGGAAATAAAGGTGTACTTACACACACACAACTCCACCACGTAGGCATAATACGACCAGCACACGACTAAAGCGATAAAAATAACCGGTATCCAAGCCAGACCCCGCTGACAGCATCTGAGGACGTGGGAAGGCGCCATCTTTAATTACCACCGTACACACTACAGGGAGGGGAGGAGAGAGAGAGAGGGAGTCGACCACACCGAGTCGAATCTTCAGGATCCGATACATGGAGCCGATTCGGGTGTGTTTTATGAAGATGCCGATTTAAAGCTACAGACGAAGTGAATATAAGCGAGTTTTAGGGTCGGATTGAACTTTAAATAATGCTTTTCAGGATTAATCCGTCTCTGTATATTCACCGGTGGTTTAGCACGTTCGCCTCACACCGCCAGGGTCCGGGTTCGAATCCCGTCTCGGCCATGCGTGTGTGGAGTTTGTGCATGTTCTCCCCGTGTCTCAGGGGGTTTTTCTCCGGGTGCTCCGGTTTCCTCCCCCGGTCCAAAAACATGCACGGTAGGTTGATTGGCACCTTGGAAAATTGTCCCTAGTGTGTGTGTGACGTGTTGGCATTCCATCCAGGGTGTATCCTGCCTTAATGCCCATAGACGCCTGAGATAGACACAGACTCCCCGTGACCCGAGGGAAGATCGGATAAAGCGCTAGAAGATGAATGAATGAATGAATCTTCACCGCATCCATAAACCTTCTTCTCCTTCCTCCACCCCAAGTCCATTCTCTCTACATGTTCCCCCTCTAATCCTAATTTCTATTTCTGATCACCCTCAAGACTCCTGATGTAAATCTCAGCCGCCTCCAAACAAGCAGCAAAAAAATCCACTTAAATCCGCAACGAATTCTCGTTAATTACCGACTTTATTTGTAACTTCGCTGTTAAATCCTCATCAACCAAAAACACTTTGAAGAAATAATTTTTATTAATAAAGTTTTTTTTTTTCAAGTTTCACAAATGTTTTTTTTGGTACAGTCGAGAAAAAAAAAAAACAACAAATATCCAAAACAGCAGGGGGGGGGGGATTGGGCACAAAACAACGTTTAACACTTACGCTTAAACCTAGACAAAAGAAACAGGACGTCCTCGAGTGATGATGGAGCGGTGGGATGGCGGGTGGGTGATGGAGCGGGTGATGGAGCGGGTGATGGAGCGGGTGATGGAGCGGGTGAGCGGGTGGAGCGGGTGATGGAGCGGGTGATGGAGCGGTGATTGAGCGGGTGATGGAGCGGGTGATGGAGCGGGATGATGCGGTGATGGAGCGGGTGATGGGCGGGTGAGGATCGGTGATGGGGGCGGGTGATGGGCGGGTGATGGGGCGGGTGATGGGGCGGGTGATGGGGCGGGTGATGGAGCGGGTGATGGAGCGGGTGATGGAGCGGTGATGAGCGGGTGATGGAGCGGGTGATGGAGCGGATGATGGAGCGGGTGATGGAGCGGGTGATGGTGCGGGTGATGGAGCGGATGATTGAGCGGGTGCGGGTGAGGGGGGGTGATGGAGCGGTGATGGGGCGGGTGATGGAGGCGGGTGATGGAGCGGGTGATGGGAGGGAGAGGCGGGGTGATGGAGCGGGTGATGGAGCGGGTGATGGAGCGTACGGATGGAATGGACGGGGGGGATGATGGAGCGGTGATGGGGGCGGGTGATGGGGCGGGTGATGGGGCGGGTGATTGGGCGGGTGATGGGGAGCGGGTGATGATTGAGCGGGTGATGGCGGGTGGGGGTGATGGAGCGGGTGATGGAGCGGGGTTGATGGGTGGTGGAGCGGGTGGTGATGTGGAGCGGGTGATGGAGCAGGTGATGGAGCAGGTGATGGAGCGGGTGAGGGAGCGGGTGATGAATAGGGAGAATTCAAATACATGGATATCCGAGAAGATGAACACTTGGAAAGTTAAAGAAACACACAACACACACACACACACACACACACACACACACGGGACATCCTTTTACAAATACTAACCCTGCCACTAACCCCCCCCCCCCCCCCCCCCCCCCCCCCCCCCCCCCCCCCCCTCCCTCTCCCTGGCCTGAAACACTTATTTCCCTTTAGAGAATATCTGCCCTGCCGTTCTATCTTTTGCCCCTCTTGTTGCCCGCCGGAGGTTTTTTCAGCTGCAGGACTCCGGCGCCGAATCCTGGGCTCTGATTGGTGGACACGCCGAAGGTCAGTCCGGCCGATGCGTTGATTCCTGGGTTACTGAAGTTAAAGCCTGAGGTGCTGGAACTTCCAAATCCTGACACACACACACACACACACACACACACACACACACACACACACACACACACACAAACAATGAGGATAAATATAAACACACATTCATTTAATAAAAAAAAAAGGTCTACATTTGTGCAACAGTAAGAAATAATAATAATTTATGCTCTTAAAAAAAATAATGAAATGTAAAAATAGTAAAAAAAAAAAAAAGAAAATCTGAAACGAACATATTTGTGTGCGTAATATTTTAAACAGAATTTAATTTCTGACCCTTTTTCTAGTTCGTGGTTAAAATCTCATTAAAAATAAATAAACAACGGCATAAAATGACATTTTTAATGCAATTTAATTAACAGTAAAACAGTAATATGTATATATATATATATATATTTTTTTTTTTCTAAGATTAATTGTTGCACAGTTCGGTTTACTCGGATGGAACAAACAGGGTTAAAGGAGAAAAGGAAAAGAAAGAAGAAGGGGGGGGGGAGGGAGAGAGAGAGAGACTTGCCAAATCTGGAAAGTTAATCTAAATTAAAAAGAATGAACTCCTAAAAGCCCTTAAATAAATAAATAAATAAATAGATTTTAAAAGCGCCAGGATTCGGTGACGGCCGGAGCTCGAGCGGTTTGAACGCAGGAAATAAATGGAAACGTTGTGTAAAAGCAAGAAGCCGAGGAAATGATGATGATGAGTGAAAGACAGTTAGTGATGGGTGATGGGTGGTGTGTGTGTGTGTGTGTGGGGAAGAGAGAGGAGGGTGCTACGACACACACCTGCGCTCAAGCTCCCTCCGGACGGCTTGTTAGCGGAAAAAGCGAACGATGAGCCTCCAGTCGCCGAGGCGCCGAACGCCGGGCCGCTACCGAAAGCTGCCGAGACACAGAGCCATTCGTTACCAAAAAAAAAAAAACCCCAATAAAGGCTCAGACCTTTCTCTCTTTCACACACACACACCAAATTTATAAATAGCTTAGCAGGAACAAGGAGGAGGAGGAGGAGGAGAAGCAGGAGGTTCTTCACTACTGAGGTATGAAAAGCGTTTTCTGCAAGCGTTTTGAAGCTCAAAAGCGGAGGGAGGCTGAAAGCGGACAGGCCAGTGTGTGTGTGTGTGTGTGTGTGTGTGTGTGTGTGTGTGAAACTGCGGGTACCTCCGAGGCTGCTGGAGCCCATACTAGTGCCCATGCTTGAGGCAAAGGGAGTGCCAAAACCCGCCTGAGATCCTGAGACAGAGAAAGAGAGCAGAAGAGCTTTAACTCTCAGAGCTGCATCTCATTCCAGCGGAAAAACAACAAATTGGTTTCGGCGAATGCAAATGTATCTAACACCTCTGTGTGTGTGTGTGTGTGTGTGTGTGTGTGTGTGTGTGTGTGATGAGCTTCTAGTGATGCAGAGGGGAAAAGGCCTGGATTTCAATCATCTATATTATAGGGTTTTTTTTCTCTCCGAGCTCTACAGCAGGAGAATCTTCTGCTCCAACCCTGCAGATCTTCAAAGGTGTTTTCGCACCGGCGCGCTGGAACGGGTTCGTATCTCCTAGCTCAAGCGGAAAACGCTTCCGATAAATTTTTTATTTATTTATTTATTTTAAATACCATCAACATTGTGGGGAAAGGTTCGGGAAAGCCCAAGTGTCCCAATACTTTTGGCCGCACAATGTTAAATAAATAAACGGATGAATCATTAAAAGAGATCCAGTTCGTTAATAGCAACGTTATAACGGGTGGCGTTCTGCTGATTTACGCCGTTTAAAACACGATCGTTGGCTTTGTGTTTTATGCCGAGTTTGGATTCACTAATAATAATAATAATAATAATAAATTTGCATCAATCTGCATCCGCATATTAATGAGAGAATTAAACAGGATTAAGGAACATTAAAACATGTGATTAATCGCACGTTGTGTACAGGTTGACTCGCCGTAAATTGATTTACTAATATATACGCAATAATCTAAATGTGTCATAAGAGCGCTATAAACACTATAAATTTATCTTTACATTAGTCCCTCAAGACAGCACATGTAATAATGCATTAATGTAACATTACTGACATTTTGCGAGGATAAAGGGGTTAAAATGACGTAATAACTGTGTAACAAACAACGTAATAAATAAATAAATAAAAACGAGTAAAATGTAATAGCTTTGTGCTTTAAAAATAAATAAATAAATAAATAGATAAAAACGAGTGAAATGTTTAGAGATTATTTTGTGCTCCCGTCTCGTTTCCTTTTAGCTGGCTCTATCAAATATTTCGTCATTTAATGAAATAACAATAATTCATTAATTAATTCATTAATTAATTAATAAAAGAGATGCATTACTAAACAAAATCCGCATCTCGTTGAATTGATCCAATTCAGGCGAATAAATGATAAGTCAGTGAAAAAGAAACAAAGACAAGGGCTTTTCTCCACGCGTTGTTTTAAAAACTGATTTATTGTAAATTTAAATCACTTACATTAAAAAAAAAAAGGAGGAAAAACATGACAGACATTTTTTTCATTCCTACTTTCTAGCCGCATAAACACGCGTCGTTTTCACGCCCGGGTTCGAGTTTTCCTCAATAATTAATGCAGTTTAAAAGAAATTCAGATTCACCGATTCTGATTCTTTCTGCATGTAGTGCTAAAGGCACAATCATCATCATCATCACTATTAATATCAAATGGTTTAAATAAAGCCTCATCACACACACACACACACACGAGATAAATAAGACCGCAGATGAACGTGTTTGTGTAAACGCCTGTAGTTCCTGATTAAAGATCTGAACATGCAGGGAACATGTGGGAGATCGCTCGGCCACGCCCCCTCGGCCACGCCCCCTCCCCCTCCCCCACGGGGCCACTAGCGGTAGCGATCGGTGCATCTCCCAACCGTGTGCTACGATGCTAACTCTAAGCTAAGTTCACGTTGGCAATGATTATTCGTTATATAGAAAGTGGGCGTGGCCAGTGGGCGTGGCCAGCTAAACAGAGCCGAGAACACGACGCAGAACCTCCGGCTGATCCTCGGAGAACGCAACGTCTCGGGCCGAAGTTCAATTCTGCTATTAATGATGTGTTCAGGAAAAAAAACAAACACATTCCAAACTTCCCCCATTTCCTGCTGAGGGAGGATCGGCTCCTGCACTGCCGGAACGTTTCACACGGATACACAGAGCTTCATATCCAAACACACCTGCGCACATCTGCCCCGTTTATACTCTTATAACAGTCGTAGTTAAACTGGCGCTACAGAGGAGAGGAACACTGCATTATTTCATAATAATTAATTAAAGAATAATTAAAGAGGAGGAAAAAAGAGAAATGACATGAAAGGAAAAAAATACATAGGAAAGAAATTAAGAAAATATAAAGAAGGAAAAAAGTTAAAATTGAAAAATGTAAAGAAATAAAATGAAAAAGAAAAAAAAAACCTGAGGAAGATTTGAGAGAAAGTAGTAAGCAAAAAAAAAAGATAATAATAAATAATAATAATAATAAAGAAAAAAGATTTAAATGAAGAAAAATGCAAAAAAGAAACGTGAATAATAATTCGAATAAAGGAGAGAGAAAAAGAAAAGTACCTTTAAAAGAAAAAAAAAAAACAGACTAGGAAAAAAGGAGAGAGGAAAAAAAAAGAAAGAGGAAAAAAAAAGGCAAGAAAAATATAAACTAAAGGGGAAAATGGAGAGAAAGTAAGTACAAACTTTAAATGAACAAAAAGAAAGATTAAAAAAGAAAAACAAAGAAGAAATAAATAATATTAATAAAGAAAAAAAGAAGAAAATAGAAAAAGAAGAAAAAAAAGAAGGAGAAATGGACAGATGTTAGGAGTAGCAGCTGGATTGAGGACTCGAGACGAGACGATTGGTCACTGAACACTGAACATCACTGTACAGTAATACACACGGCGTCACTCACGACTACACAACAGCGTTATTATAAACCCCTCCCCCTTCATCTGCAGGAAGAGAACACTGTAGCCCTTACACACACACACACACACACACACAAACCCTGTCATTTACACTAATGTGGTAATGTGTGTGTGTGTGTGTGTGTGAAAAGTCTGTATGAAAGCGATCTCTGGAGTGTAAAGGCACAAAATGACACGGGACTCGCTGCGCGTGACTTCATACGGCGTGACGAAACGGCACCAACGAGGAATGTGCGTTCCGCTCCGGTCGAGCGGCGTGAAAACACCGTCACATTCCCATTACTGGAAGTTCGGGATCGCCCTACTAGAACAGGATATCTGCTCCGGCGCTCCGGGTGAAGGGAACCGAGTGCTCAGCGCTCGCCCGACTCGCAAATCCTTCCGCTATATCGCTTCTCAGCAAAAGTTTGTGGACACCCGAGCACAAGGTCCGAGTCGGAACGCAGTGTTTACTGATCTACAACAAAAAGGCAAATGTTTTTCCTAAAAAAATTCCTAAAACACGCTGAAACTTCAAAAAGTAATTCATTTTTTTATTATTTATTTATTTGTTTATTTAAATAAATAAATACGAAAGACTGTAAAAATTCGCAGGAAGCGAATCCGGATGCGAACGGCGCAGAAAAAAAACCCCACCAGCACATCTGGCTCTTACGCAGATCAGCGCAACACGGGGCGCTGTTTATACGCTCAAAGGAAACGGCAATCGGGAGAGGATCAAACATCCGCTCACACACACACACACACACACACACACACAGTCCTACAGTGTAGGTCCACACACAAGGGACAAGATTCAATTAGCAGAAGGAGAACGAGTGTGTGTGTGTGTGTGTGTGTGTGTGTGTGTGTGTGTGTTTCCAGTCCTAGTCAGAAAATTAAACACTCCAAAATCTTTGATTATAAAGAGCAGCAATTATCTCCAAACATCAAGTCATCCCTCACATCTGTACCCGGTTACGGATCATTTACAGAGGAGGGGGGGAGGAGCCATAATCGTTACCATGGTTACCAACGAGATGCCTGAAAACAGTCAATACCTGTAAATCAGTAGAAAATGCATAGGCAAAATATTTTACATATAAAGTGTGTGTGTGTGTGTGTGTGTATCACATACATCATGTTCATCACATTCATTATTGAAACTGAGCATCACGTCCGACGAGCCGACGCCCCGAAGTCACATCACAAATTAATAATAATAAAAAAAATATATATTGTTTTTTATTTCAATGATTTTTCATTAGCGCTATTAATCACGGTTAAAAAGAAAACGACTGTTAACATTAAATCTGATTGACTAAATTAAACGTCAAACATAAGGATATTATGGATTTATTCGGTTTATTTGTAATTATTTATATTGATATCGTTAATCCTGCTGATTATTGGGAATATCAGGATCAATACACAAAAAAAAAAAAATCGAATGTTAACGCCGACGTCAGCCTCTAAAAATGAACACGAGAACAGTCTTGCAACGCGTCTAGACGAGTCACGAGAGCGCGACGAGCGCCCCCTAGCTGCTGAGCCGTGTCGTGCGTCGATGACATCACAGACAGTGATGACGACGTTGGATTCAATACTGTATGATGATCGTGAGATATTTCTCTGTATAATACATTCGGTACACGCCTATATTTATTTTAAATAATTAACACATTCAGTTACCCCCCCCCCACACACACGCTTAATTAATTCATTAATTGATTAAATAAAGTGATAGTACTGGCACTTTTACAAACCTGAACAATCCCAATAACCTTTTCTAATTATTGAAACACCGCACCCCAAACGGACTAGCCACGCCCACTCGGGCAAGCCCCGCCCTGATAGTGACGCTCCTAAAAAGTTGAATAATTATTCGATCATTAATTAAAACAAACAAACAAACAAAAAAAAACCCCACTGATATTCAACGAAGAGTAAAAAAATCTCATAAAAGGCAACGTCTGTATTAGTTTGGGATCAGAACACACACCAGTCCCGAGTCAGCACCACGTTTTTTTTTTATCTTCTAGACTTAATGTACCCTGTTCTCATATTTCGGAGAAGTTAGTATTAAAAAAAAAAGAAGAAGGGAGAAGAAAACAAACAAACAAACAAAAAAGAACGAGAGATCGAGAAATAAAGTTGCGATTGTTGCATCATAAGTGCTCCGGGAACAAAACAAACAAACAAACAAACAAAAAAAAGATAAGAAAGAAAGAGGTGTAGAAAGCGATACAGCAGAGAGACGCTCTGACTTACACCTTTATTATTTTCTCTCTGACTTTATAAAACTCTCCCTCTCTCTCTCTCTCTCTCTGTCTGTCTCGCTCACAGCTTAGAGGTCAGTTAGAGGTCTTAGAACTTGAAGGCGGTCAGACCTGGAGCAGGCTGCTGCTGCTGCGTGAGTGTTGCAGCCATGGCAACGGCGGCGGCGTTTGGGACGGAGCCGAAGGGCGTGGGGCCGGTGGTGACTCTCGGGCCGCTCTGGAGTTTACGGCTGGCGCTTCGTTTCGACTCGAACACGTCCGTCGCGTCGTCCAGGAACGCTCGCCGGTAGCCCAGGTACTGGTGCTTTAACGTCTGTAGGGGGCGGAAGAGAGTCGATTATGGTGGAGAAAGAAAGGAGGGAGAGAGGGCGATTCGACTGGGTTAAAATTAATAATTAATCGATTTATTACAACACAATCATGAGTTTCAGAATGTGATTAATATTAATGAATGATAAATAAACACCATAAAAACAAATAAACACCATAAAAGTTTTTCATTCTTTATAATCTTAAGAATAATATACAAATTAAAACAACAAAACAGAATATTTGAGAATAAATATCTAGCATATGAGATTAAAGTGGTATTATTTGGATTAAATAAAAAAAAAAAAAAAAAAAAAAAGCACAGAAAACATGGGTGTCATGAGCGCCCCCTAGAGCCCCCCGGCATAACTGCATGTTACTGGAAATGCAATCATCTTTCAAAAAAAAATATACTTGAATGAATGAATAAATAAATAAATAATCTCCTCATGGATTTCACACACACACACACACACACACACACACACACACACACCTTGACATTCTCGTGGACGGCTTGCACTGTGCAGCCAATGCTACGAACGTCTGGTAGAGCTTTTGCATGGCCACACACACACACACAGTCTGTAAACCGAAGGAAATCACACACACACACACACAGGAAATAACATTATTCCGGTTCAAGGAAATCACATTCTATAGGAACATTAAGAAAAGAGGGGTGCAGTAACTTTTAGATAACTTTTAGGGTACTACCTTGAGGGGTGATGTGAGAGCCGCTGCTTTGGGTGGTCAGGTGGTTCTCCAGTTCCTCGATCTGCTGGCGGTACTGCTGTAACTGCACCTCGAACTGCTCCACCAGGGCCCGGAAGTAACTACACACACACACACACACACACACACACACACACATTGAACATCGCTAATAATTCATATTTATACATATTTATACATCCGACACACAATTATAGTGTATTTTATTGATATAATAATTAAAATATGTAAACCAGTCAAAACCCTGGGACAAAAATAATCCCCGCCCACATTACGGCTAAGATCACAACCATTGGTGTCTGGTAGAGCTTTTGCACGGGGATGGCCAAAGACAAATCTGTAAACACACACACACACACACACCTCGGAAATAACATTCCACTACCACAAAACACACAGAACATCACACACATCCGGACAGGGTATGAAGGCACACACCCACATTTAGGACAACAATTTCCGGTTCAATGAAATCACATTCTATAGGAACATTAAGGACAACAGAGGGGTGCAGCTAACTTTTAGATAACTTTTAGGGTACTACATCGGACAATCACAGTGAGGGGTGACATGTCAGAGCCGCTGCTTTGGGTGGTCAGGTGGTGATCTGTATCAGTTCCTCGATCCATACCTGGCGGTACTGGACTGTAACAACCACCTCGAACTGCTCCACAATCAAAGGGCCCACAAGAACTACAACACTGACACCCACACACACACACACAACACACACACATGGAAACACAAAGACACGCTAATAATTCATATTTATACATCCGACACAGGACAATTATACGTGTACGTTTATTGATATACATAGGGTTAAAATATGTAACCACCAGTCAAAACCCTGGGACAACAACTATCCAATCACACGGCGAACCACATTACGGCTAAGATCACACCATTGGTGTACAATTCAAAGTTCTATGAAAATTCATTCAACACAATCAGGTTCTGGAGCATTATCCGATCTGGGGGGGGAACCCTCGGGTCACGGGGCATGCTGTAGGTCTATCCAGGCGTCGGGGGTAACATGACGGCACACATTCAACATGGCATAATAAAGGGGGCCAGATACTGATACAGGACCCGGATAATGGCATGGAAATTCATTACGATGTACTGCCACCGGACACACACATAACACACATCGCACGGACAAGTGTGACACACACACCACATGGCACAACCAAAAAAAACACCCGGAGACATGCCTTCGTATCACATAAGTCCCTTGACCACAACCTATACGGGGAAGTACATAAAGTGTCATATCAATGTCTCGCACACATTATACCCAGTTGACACTATGACCTGAATAACCCTGGACACAACATACACACACACAGTTAATGACATTCGAGGACACCATTACATGGGATCAACACACCACACCTGACACACACACACACACACACACACACACCACACACACCACACACACATTCATACACAGGGACAATACACGTTTAGGACAATTTTCCAGGGTGCCAATCAACCTACCGTGCATGTTTTTGGAACCGGGAAAGAACCGGAAGAAAGAAACCCGGAGAAAACCCGGGAAAAAAACCCCTGAGACACGGGGAGAACATGCACAAACTCCACATGGCACACATGGAAATGGCAGACGGGAATCGAACCCGGACCCTGGCGTGTGAATGAGGCGAACGTGATAAACACTAAACCACCGTACCCCTAATGAAACATTAATGTAGTTAATGTAACGATGCGGAGGAGGGACTGTTTCTGCTAATGGTGATTAGTAATGAAGGATGACTCACTCGGAGGGAGCCGTGTTCTCGTGCTGGAGTCCAGGAGGGGTTTTCTGGGTTCTCAGGGCGATGTCAGCGTTCTTCAACTCCTGCAGAGGACAACAAGGGGGTTGATCAGACATGAGGAGAACCATGTGTGTGTGTGTGTGTGTGTGTGTGTGTATGTGTGGGGGGGAGCGAGGACATTTCTCTGGTTTCTCTGACTGTGTGTGTGTGTGTGTGTATATATATATATATATGTGTGGTGGTGTGTATATATATATATATATGTGTGTGTGGCATGTTATATTAGGTGGGGGTGTGTATACAAGGTATTAAACATTATATATATTTGGTGTGTCTCAGGGTTGGGGTTCGGCAGGACATTTTTCTCTGGTTTCTCTGACTGTGTGTGTGTGTGTGTGTGTTCCCAAAGTACTTTGACTAAATGATCAATTGCGAGACGCGTCTCTCTCTATCTCTCTCTCTCTCTCCTCTCTCTCCGTACCTGCGCCGTCTCCATCTTCAGCTTGTCGATGGAGAGTGCGTTCCTCTGCAGCCCGCTGGCGCTGACCGACAGCAGCTGCTTCAGACTCTTGATGTCATCCTGCACCTTCATCATGGCTTTAGAGGACATGCGACTGATCTCCTCCTGCACCTGCTTCTGCTCCTTCACAAACTTCCTGCTCGCCCAAAACCAGACACGCAATTTTAACATCCACCAAACACAAATCCTTTTACTACACCAGGGGTTTGGAATACGTACGCTTTCGAATGATCCATTTCATTAAAAACAACTTTATAAAATTTATTTTAACAGACAAAATAATACAAAATGCCTAAAAACAAATACAGGCGACTTCGGAAAAACACTATAAAGAATGTAACCACTGTAAATTATATATATAATTTTTTTTTTTTAAAGTGTATAAATGTCTATTTTTATACAAATACAGTAATCACTCAATTTAATTAGATATACTTTAATAATTTAATAAAATTACAGTAAAGTGTACTCGCTAATAATGAACGGTTTAGCGTTAAAACTCATGATAATTATATACTATATAATTAATAAATAAATATTAGTAATATAAAATATATTTATAAAAAAAAATAAGGAACTAAGGAAATAAATAGAAAAAAAAAATCTGCAAATCCAGTCATCATAACGATAAAGCTATGAATAAATGATTAATTAATTATTTTATTTTTTTTTAAATAATTAAAATAAATATATTTTTATATTTATATAAACCTGAGGAGTAAAAGAAGGAGAACGCACTGGAAATTGTCCACGTCCTGGCAGATCGGAGGCGGCAGGTTTTCATCCTTCAGAGCTTTACTGTCTCTACAGGAAGTAAAAATAAATAAATAAATAATAATAATAATAATAATACAAAATTACGACCAATCAGAGTTGAGAAAAGGAAAATCTGTGTGTAATGTTGTATTTATTTATGGACTCACTCGGGTCGAGTGCCTGACGATTTGTCGTTTTTCTTCTCTGACGACGAGCTGAAGTCGACTCCGCCCAAACCCAGGTTGGGGGGCGGGGCTACAGGAGCTACGGCCGCCGTTGAGGACGAGAGCAAAGATCCTAACGTCAGACCTCCTCCCAGAGCGGGCTGCCCGAGACCTGGAACACGAGTCAACATTTACACAAACAAAAACAAACAAACAAAAACACACTCAATGAGCATCATACTTAATCGAGAGAAGGCAAGGGTAAGTGCTAGAATTTCGCAGGCGGCCATCTTGGCGTGCTTCTCGTGTCTACGGCGGACCGCCATCCCGACCGGAAAACGCTTCAGTTTCCCCGAGTCGATGCGTCTGCTTTACATAACAGGCAAATTTTTTTCCGGAAGCGTCGTCTCAGTGAGCGACTGCACGAGGTTGGACGCCGAGGCATGGCGGTTTGAAACGAACGCCTTGTCGCTGACGTGAATGCAGATACGCCGGCGTGACGGAAAGAAAAGGAGCCGGAAGAAGAAGAGAAAAAGGTTTGACTTCCGTAAAGAACCCGGAAATGGCGAATGGGAACGCCGAGCTGCTCGGAATCACAGAGCGAATCTTCAAATCCATGCAAATGAGAAAGAAGTCGATGGAATTGAAAAAGTCGACGCGTTCCGTCATCACGGCGATGGAGAGACGGATCGCCGGCGTCAAGAGAGAATCCGGACACGGCGGAAAACACGGACTGCGGATCGAATGTCGGATTCGATTTGCGGGATGTCAGGTGAGGGACGTGCAAAAAACAACAACCTGTTTTTAAAATTTAAAAAACAAACAAACAAACGATTGGAGACTTTATTAAATCGGAAAAAGTTTTATTGTTTTTTGTTTTTAAGCATCAGATTGTGGATACGATCGGAGAGGTTTTTTTTCCTTTGGAAAATATTTGAAAGTCAATTCTGAGGAACCAGCGGGAGACACGGCCCAACACACAGCTGCTACTATAATAATAATAATAATAATAATAATAATAATAATAATAATTCAGATATTCTTACGTCACTGCGTTGAATCGGTTTGGGTTGGGTGAAGGTGAGAAAGGGGGAATGTGTATTTCGTAGCGAGTGTGTTCTCACCCGTGGCGGCCGAGGTGGAGAAGAGGGAGGAGCCGAGGCCGAGGCCGGCGGCCGGAGCGATGGAAGCGGCCCCTCCTCCTCCCCCCAGGTTGAGCGAGAAGCCCGTGGACGCAGCGCTCTGAGGCGCCGAGGCGGTGATGACGGAGCCCAGGGACAGAGCGCCGGCCGCGGGGGCGGGGGCCGTGCCGGCCGAGGTGGTGCTCAGGGAGAAGGGACTCGCCGAAGCCGCCGGCTTTCCGAACCCGAACGCGAATCCTGACGAGGCCGGGGCCGGGGCGGGAGCGGCAACCGGGGCGGGAGCTCCTGAGGAAACACACACACACACACACACACACACAGAGAGAGAGAATGGTAGATAACGTACCAAATAACGCAAATATAAAACACGTAAAGGTGTAACGATGTATCCCAGATTACCTAAAGTAGGTCCGAGGGCAGGTGCAGCAGCTCCTATAACAAACAAACAAACAAATAAACAAACAAACGCCAGAAAACACGAAGCGGATCAGAACCCCCGTACAGAGCGGTCACTCGTACCCGGCGTGTTGAAGGAGAAGCCGGTGGCGGGTTTCTGGGCGAACAGGCCCGTGCCGAGGCCCGTGCCGAGCCCCAGAGACGGGCCGGTGGTGCCGGTGTTGGCCGACGTCACGCCACTCAGACCGCCGAAGCTGAAACTACCGGTTCCTGCAGCTGGAGCGCTGGAGCAAGCCGAGAGAGGATAATGGCGTTGTGAAAAGATATAATAATAACAACAACAACAATAATAATAAAGTGGGCGGGGCATAATCATAACTCTCCTGTCCATCACAAGGAATCTGACCAATCACAGCTCGTGAATGTAAAAGGCGGCAAACAACAACTTACAGTTTACATTAAGTATGTAAACACGCAAATAACGTAAAAAAACCCCCACACAATTAAAATCTTTAATAATAAATAAGTAATAAATTAATTCCTAAATATTAATACCTTGATGCTGATCCGAAAGAAAAACCCGCGCCGGTGTTTGTGGGTCCCAGAGTAGTCGTTCCAAAACTAAACCCGGACATTTTAAACTATTATAATAATAATAATAATAATTATTATTATTGTTGTTGTTGTTGTTGTTTATTTTTTCCTGAGGAAAGCGGGAGCACACGGCGCTAGCTAACAATGCTAGCGCTTCAGCATGGCGTCCTCGTGTGGGTTTCAGTCGCCTCACAACACACACACACCGTTACATTCCCGTGAAAATACAAAACACCTCCGAAATTAAAAGAGAAAAACGTAAACACCGCGTTATGTAAATAATAATAATAACAATAATTTAATAATTTAAAAACTCGCACGAAATTGTTTCGGCGCTCAGTGTTTCTTATTCGGGGATTGTTGCGTTGATAGCGACCCCTGCTGTCCTGGAGGATTACATTTTCCTTACTAGCTAAATGTTTTTTTGCGCGTATATTTTTTATTAATATATTTACTGTATAACTATTATTGTTTTTTCTATTTATATATATGTATTATGTACCTATTTGTTTTAATGGACACTGCTAAGTAATTTAACCAATAATGCTTTCTCCTGACAAGCCCCGCCCAAACAGGAAGACCAAACCGCAGACTGAATGAGGGAGATTTTTCTTTCCGCACCCGTATTCCACACTAAAGCCCGCCTCCTCTGAGCGCATCCTCGTATCGGATTGGACGATGCGTTTTTAATTAGCAACACACTACCCAATCATAGGCGAGAAACCGGAAAACAGTTAGGGTTAAAAAACTAAACAAACAGCGGTTGAGCAAGAACAGACATTATTCATTGGGTGTTGCTGAGTTTGTTTATTTCGTTCTTTTTTCATGTGGTTTCATTCTATATATTATTTTACGTCTGATTTGATATCCTAAGACGTGCTAAAAGGAAACAGTACAACACAGCGCGTACGGATGGAGCACATACGGACCCCGAAGGTAATAAGATGTGTTTAAATGGGGAGGGGAAATGCGGCTTGTTTATTTTCCCGCAGAGAATAAATTGCGATACGAATCGATTAATCGTCAGATCGTGGGAACCAAAATCCGTCTCAGTGGATGATGCAGAAACGTCAGTGCACAACATTCAACTAGCCCAGGCTAGCGAAATCATATTGCTCGCCTTGTGCACCTTTTACCCAAAAATGTAACCTTAAATTTATTGCTTTTTACATTTTTCTTGCACCATCAAACTTTCTACCTGCCATTCCTCCCTTTTCTGTTTTCACTCGGTTATTCTTATTAGTGCAAAAACCATGCCAGAGGCCGAAAATACAGGCTGCGTCTCAAACGGTATTCTACTCCCTGCATAAAGTACCCTACACCCGATTTAAACGATGAGGGACCCTACACACTACCTAGTGCACTAGATCTTGGATTGGGACAGAGAGCAATCTTTCCGCATGCACTTGGAGAGTTTCGTGTCGATCTGAAAATATCGATATATAATAATAATAAAAATATCGAGATACCCGTCAATTAAACAAGCGCACTGTGTTTATTTTAAATGTCATGCTTGGAAACTTTTGATTCCTTTTCGGTATCATTAAAGTTTAAAAATGTAGACATTAAACCGTTTAAAGTGTTCACCATAAAGAGTCCGGTTTATTCTGCGTGAACAACAATCCATTACACTGGTTATCTGTCTGTCTGCCTGCCGGTCTGTCTATCTGTCTGTCTGTCTGCCTATCTATCTGTCTGTCTGTCTATCTGCCTATCTATCTGTCTGTCTGTCTGCCAATCTATCTATCTGTCTGTCTGTCTGTCTGTCTGTCTGTCTGTCTGTCTGTCTGTCTGTCTGTCTGTCTGTCTGTCTGTCTGTCCTGTCTGCTTCCTGCCCTGCCTGCCTGCCTGCCGGTCTGTCTGTCTATCTGTCTGTCTGTCTGTCTGCCTGTCTGCCTATCTATCTTGTCTGCCATCTATCTATCTGTCTATCTATCTATCTATCTATCTATCTGTCTGTCTGTCTGTCTGTCTGTCTGTCTGTCTGTCTGTCTGTCTGCCTGCCTGCCTGCAGGTCTGTCTGTCTATCTGTATGTCTGTCTGCCTATCTATCTGTCTGTCTGCCAATCTATCTATTTGTCTGTCTGTCTGCCTATCTATCTGTCTGTCTATCTATCTATCTATCTATCTATCTATTTATCTGTCTGTCTGTCTATCTACTCGTCTATCTATCTGTCTGTCTGCCTGCCGGTCTGTCTGTCTATCTGTATGTCTGTCTGCCTATCCATCTGTCTGTCTGCCAATCTATCTATTTGTCTGTCTGTCTGCCTATCTGTCTGTAAGTCTGTCTGTCTATCTATCTGTCTGTCTGTCTATTTATCTACCTGTCTGTCTGTCTCTGTCTATCTACCCGCCTATCTATCTATCTATTTATCTATCTGTCTATCTGTGTGTCTGCCTATCTATCTGTCTACCTGTCTGTCTGTCTGTGAGAAAGTCTGAACCAGTTTCTGACATGATATAGTAAAATAGAATATATTATATCAGGATCCAGTTTGGTGTGTGTGTGTGTGTGTGTGTGTGTGTGTGTGTTTTGTGGCTGTAAATATTGCAAAAGGTTCCACTTTAAAGTGATTGGTGTGTTTACTTTTGCACAACATGCATAAAATTCAATGTAAGCCTTGTGTGGGAATGCAAACATGATGGGAAAAAAAACTAGTCACCTTAATTACACATGTCTTGTCTTTTATCTGTAAACACACACACACACACACACACACACACACACACACAGGTGTAATAAGCTGTATGTGATCCAGAGTCGCATTATGCAACACTAAGGTGTGGTACAAAGGGTTTAGTTTCCGTCTATTGAGCTCCAGGTGCAGGAAACAATGGATCACCTGGAGTGTGTAATAAATAGGTCATAATAATGTGTGTGTTTACTCACAAATATTGCTTGTGGGTGCCAATATTTTAATTCATTCTTTATATAATAATAATAATAATAATAATAATACTAATAATTTAATTCTTTATGCTTTATATATTTACATACCATAGATGCTCTGGGATTTTGTTGTGAATTAATTGTGTGTGTGTGTGTGTGTGTGTGTGTGTGTGTGTGTGTGTGTGTGTGTGTGTGTGTGTGTCCTGCAGGTGGAGCAGGTGAAGCTCCTGGATCGCTTCAGCAACAAATCCACGACAGGAACGCTCTACCTTACCGCCTCACACCTCCTCTTCGTGGAGAGCAACTCAACCAGCGCTCAGGAGATATGGGTATGGGATCGTTGTGTCAAAAGTTTTGGCACCCTGTCGTACGTGAACTCATGACCGCACCCCAGGAGTGGGGGTGCCATTACTTTTTGGGGGATGATTTTTTTTTTCTTTTTGTGCCGTCTGGAGATTTTTCTCCTTCAAGGTCAAACGGGTCGCTTTGTGCAAATAAATTTGCATATTTAATGGCACCCCCCCCCCTCCCCTCCCGGGAGCCTGATTAAAAAAACACAGTGATGTTAATTAATTTAATTATGGAACTGAAATGAAATTAGTCACAGATGCAGAAGGAACGTCCCGGAAAACACGAGTCCGTGCGTCCTTCAGATGCTGTATGCTAATTGACCTCATCAATATGCGCAAATTTAAAGAGGGATTATATTGGGCATGATTGATTGATTGGTTATTTCTTATAATTAACATGACATTCATTATTCATGCTGTTTACAATTTGCTGTATTTTTTTTAAAAAAAGAAAAGCAATAATTAAATCTCATGTTTTATGT
>JACRUU010000019.1:2106105-2111105 GCA_030449085.1 Kryptopterus vitreolus | reverse complement strand
ACGGAGAAGGTTCTTGATGATGCAGGACATGACGGATGCGCATACGGTTAAACATTTCACCATAATATACACAATTTAAAGGGACATAATATAAAAATCACACACACACACACACACACACACACACACACACACACACACACACACACACAGATGTGAGAAAAGAGGCATTGATTACTCGTCCGTCTCACTGAACAATTTCGAGCTGCGCAAATAAAGAGCAGCGTTATGAAGTGCTGCACAAACTGTACCTCCTGCTGTATTATTCTGTTTCTCTATTCATTCAGGATTTTATGGAGCTCTGCCCTCAATCCGGACACACACACACACACACACACACACACACACACACACACACACACAGAGAGAGAGCGATGTTCTACTGGCCAAACACGGCGAGCATTGATTTAACAAAGGAGAGGAATTCCGTATTTGTGATGTCACAAAAATCAATCCACTGCTATGGACCAATCAGGTCTGATATGCAAATTAGCATGATGATATGTAGAAACATAGTACAGAGAGACATTGCAGCAGGGGTGTACAAACTTTTCGGCCAGATTTGGGGAGGGGAAAGTATGTTGAGGACGTTCAGTCTGACATTCTTTCAACATTAAAATTAAATGCAAATTAAGAAATTAGTGATTTTGTTTATTGCAAATGAAAAATCCTTTTTTTTCAGTCATAAAACAAATAAATCTGAACACGTTTTTACTAAAACGATTTTGTCTTTCATATTTTAAGGCCGTATAAACGTTCAGGAAGATTAAACATATTTGAAACATTACATATTATTATTCACTATTAAATGGCAAAATGCAAACCTCTAAATCCAAATTCTGTCAACAGGAAAACAAACACCAACATTGATCTTATTCTGAAGTATAAAACGAGGGCAGATAAAAACAATAAAATGTTATTTTATTTTCCCTTCATTGATGAATACCGGTGAAGGACACGGTGGTTTAGTGGTTAGCACGTTCGTCTCACACCGCCAGGATCCGGGTTCGATTCCCGTCTCGGCCATGTGTGTGTGGAGTTTGTGCATGTTCTCCCCGTGTCTCAGGGGGTTTTTCTCCGGGTTCTCCGGTTTCCTCCCCCGGTCCAAAAACATGCACGGTAGGTTGATTGGCAACGTTGGAAAAATTGTCCCTTAGTGTATGAATGTGTGTGATTGTGTGTGTGTGTGTGTGTGTGTGTGTGTGTGTGTGTGTGTGTGTGTGTGGGTGGTGTGTCCTGTGATGGGTTGGATCCATCCAGGGTGTATCCTGCATTAATACCCATAGACGCCTGAGATAGACACAGACTCCCCGTGACCCGAGGGAAGATCGGATAAAGCGCTAGAAGATGAATGAATGAATGAATGATGAATAGAGTGGAATTTTATCGCTTTGCCTCCTTCTTCTCTGAGCTTTACGCGAGAGTGCGGCTACAAATTTCTTCTGCTGAAATTTAAAATAGCTTTTTTGTATCCTTATATTTTATATTGTTTGTAAACAATGCTGTCGGGCCGTGTATTATTGATATTGACAAGGTCCGCATTTGTCCTTTGGGTCGGACTTTGGACATGCCTGCTCTACAGGGTTCCACTCTATTCGGATGGAGACATTTATATTTGTAAGGAATAGAAAGTATAAGATAATTGGGTGTAGAAGTAAATAATAAACACTCCAGTAAAATAAGTAAATAAGTATTTGTGCATCATTACTTGCCTCAGAAACGAGCCGTAGAAGACGTTCGTTTGTTATTAGTCCTTTCCTCAGGACCACCCACTGATCTCCTGCATCGGCCTTCCAATGAACGAATGAATGAAGATGGATGGTAAAGAGGGAGGTGTTCGAGGGGGGGGGAGGGCTTTCTGTTCAGTCTGTTCAGGGTTTATTAACTGCAGTCATTGTTTCAGTGAGATTGGTGTGTTCGGGGGGGCGTGAAGAAGGGTTTAACCCGGGTTTAACCAAGGAACGAGGAAAAAGCCAACAGTTCCTCACGTTACAACCAGAACTTTGGGTTCTGAGGAGACGGAACCGGACACCAGCGTCTAGAGAAAGTGATTTTATTGGGTGTAACTGATTCACCCTGAGCCCATATGCTGGAGGCAGATGGCGTGAGCTTTAAGCACATGGAGGACCAGACCAGGGCGAGGTCCAGATCGCACATATCTACAGCGTCGTGATCTGGTGTAAATTTCATTAGATGATAGATGATATTTTATAAATGTGTGTGTGTGTGTGTGTGTGTGTGTGTGTGAGTTCTGGGAAAAAAATTCCTTCCTTTCCATTGAAATCCCACGACACCTGAGCAGCTCGGGTTTCTTCCGCGCGAAAGTGTTTTGTCTCAAAGTGCCGATTCGCAGCATTCTTGTGTATTTAAAGACAACAACAAAAACAACAACAACAACAACGCTATCTCATTTCAACGGTTTCTTCAAGATCCAGTGGCAAATATCAGTGAGATCGAGTATGAGCAGATATATATATATATATATATATATATATATGTGTGTGTGTGTGTGTGTGTGTGTGTGTGTGTATTGAACAGGGAAATGAATAATGAGGGGAAGGATCAGAAACGCTGACAGGGTGAAGGAGGGAGGGAGGGGGGGAGGCGGAGGCAGAGGCGGAGGCGGAGGGAAAATGCTCGCCTCTAATGCTGACGAAAGCCGCTTAGCCCTCCCAGTTACCATAGAGACCGTCATGAGCAGCTGCCAGTGAAAGCGAGAGTGAGAGAAAAGAACACCAACAGGCGAAAAGCAGAGGAACGGAAAGAGAGAGCGAGAGAGGGAGCGAGTCGGACGGAGAGATTAAAGGACAATAAAAGGAGTTGGAAAGAACAGCAAAGCAGCCATAATGGAAATACAGATCAGCTGCAGTGAGACAGCAGCATGCGACCCCCAGCCGTCCGGAAAGATCAACAAAGCTGCTTTCAAACTGTTCGGCAAGCGCAGGTCCGGCGGCGGGATGGCGAGCATCTTCTCCGTCAGAAACAAAGGGGACGCCAGCGACAAGGAGCTGGTTCGAAGCAGAACCCACGACGGCTTAACGGCGACAGACGAGCTCTCCGAGTCAGAAAGACGGCGGAAAGAAGAGTCGGCCAGCAGCGAGCGTCTGAACAGCGCCTCCGCATCCGCATCCGCCGCCGCCGCTCCGACGTGCAGTGCCATCACCAAGTCTTTCAGCTTCTTCTCCTTGCTGCGGCGCAACAGCTCTCGGTTTAGCGACAGGGCGGCCACTCTGGGGCAGAGAGGCCGTGGGTTGAAGGGGCTGTTCAGCAGCATCCGCTGGCGCCGCAAACCTCCGTCGCGCGACGACTCCGTGGAAATCCAGTACGTCGTCAAAGAAGCGAAAGGGGTGGATCTCATCTTGTCCTGCAGCTCCAAAAACGTGGAGGTGGAACCGGTCCCGCTCACTTTGGAGCCCGAGATACAAATATTACAGGACGATGGCGTGGAAGAATCTTCGCCGGATAGCAAGGAGGAACCCGCGAGGAGCTCGTCTGCGCCGGTGCAACCGCCGGCCGAGGAGTCTCCAACTTCTGAACCTTTCCAAGCCAAACCTGAAAGTCCGGACAATCGTGCTTCCATGACACCTCCGCAAGATCACAGCTTAGTAGACCCACCATCCGAAGACCGGCTCTGCTCCATGTTCACCGACGTCACTTCGCTCAAGAGCTTCGATTCGCTGACCGGTTGCGGAGACATCATCGCCGACCGGGAGGAGGACTCCGGGAACGGAGGAAGCGTCACCAGCAGCGGGACGGGAAGCGCCAACGCCGGGCTCCAAGTAAGTGTCGAGAGATGTTCCCCTGCTAAACCTCCCCTTCCTCCTCAAGTGACCGGCCTTATACCAATGTCCGCGTACACGCCGTCCCGCCACCGAGCCTGTCCTCCACCCAAAACTCCACAAGGCAGCGGGATCGTGGCCTACATGGGCGGAGGAGAGGAAATGGCCAGCCCCGAGGGTGTAGACGATGCAGATATGCAAGGACTGTGGCACATGCTCCCTCAGAAAGGGGAAGGTTCCCCGGCTCTACCTCACCTGTCAACTCGACAGGACAAAAGACCTCCTCAGGTAAAAAGTCTGGGGCTGAGCAAGATCCCTGTGAGTGGAAACATCAGAGCAGGCAAACAACTCACTCACCCGTCTTCTCCGCCCATGGATAAAGATCTTCAGGACGTCCCGCCTAGCGACGAGGGTTACTGGGATTCTCCAACACCCGGGCCGGAAGACGAGGACAGCGGCTTCCTGCAGCGCGAAGGTCTCCTGAGGGACAGCTGCTCAGGAGACGCTCTTTACGACCTCTACGACCTCGACAGCCCCGGCACGGTCGGCTCGGACGACGACGAGGACACTCTTTCCCCGACACCTTCTACGGGGGACCTGAAAATGACCCCGCCCTCTCAGAAAGCGTCCTGTTCTTCCTTCCGTTCCATACGGGGCAGCACCAGTCTTCCGCGAGAGTCCAAAATTCCCATCAGCGTGAGACAAAAGCCGCCGGCTCACTCGTCCAGCCAGGGGGCGCTGTCCACTCCGGTCAGCCCCACCTCCAACGAGCCTCCGGACGCTCCCGCAAAGACCGAGACGCCGCCTCGGACTCGTCTCCCCGTCTCCAAGGTCCCGGTTCGTTCCTCAGGCAACAAACACACCAAGGTAGCACAAAACAGGAAGTAGAGCCGAAACCGCCACGCCAAAATGACTGTGTTTTGATATGAACAAAAAATCCCACGATGCACCTTGAACTTTTTCTGCACTGACAAATTATAACACGGTAAAAAAATAAGCGATGAATTTTAAGAATGTTTCGTACGAAATAAACATCGTCTCCCCTCCCCCATGCTGGAGACCTTCTTCTTCTCCTTCTTCTCCTTCCTGAACCAGCATGAAACGAGACTTCACAATAACAAACACAAAACCTCGTGGAAACACAGCTGCAACAACGCCGTCACTCTCTGGGAACGAATCAATAAATAAACAAACAAATCAATAAACAAATAAACAAATAAA
>JACRUU010000019.1:2096105-2098605 GCA_030449085.1 Kryptopterus vitreolus | reverse complement strand
TTTAGCACCGTTCGTTTATATATAAAGACTGCAAAACTAAAACTATAGTTCTGACATACATGCCAGTCATATATCTGTACACACACACACACACACACACACACACACACGGTATAGTATGTAATTATAGGTGAATTCTTTGGTATTAAAAATATTTAAAAATGAATATAAAAAAAGTGCAGTCTGGGAGCGCCCCCTGCTGTTTGAAAGGTGAATTGCAACAAAAAATATCCACAGAACAATCAACATCAGATACACCTTTTCTATTTACCTTTTAAGGAAAAGGGGCGTGTCTAAGCGTGTCTATCCTAACTTGTGGGCGGAGCTAACCTTAAAAAAAGTCACACAATTTTTCCTTCACAATGATCACAGGGATTAAGGCGGCTTTGACAATGACAGACTGCACCTTTAATGCTGCTGCTGTTAACCTGTGCATCCCTGAGGACCAACACACACACACACACACACACACACACACACACACACACACACACACACACACACAATTCCTCGTGAAACACAAATTCTTGAAATGCCGTTGTGTTTAAATTGTAGGTCATGTGAATGTGATGTCTCAACCAATCAGAGTCCTTCATTTCGGTGGACATCTGACCAAACCACAGGAAGTTCATCTTCACCAGCATCTGAAATCTCAAGGCACTTTAGGTAAACAAACAAACAAACAAATAAACAAACAAACAAAAACACCCCAGTAAAATCTTTACACTGCACATGTGATCATGACGTGGGTCACATAAACACCAACACCACTGGGTAAAGACACACACACACACACACACACACACACACGGGTCTAGATCATAAAGTGTGTGTATCCCTCGGCTCCTGTGACGATGACGTCCATCCAGATGCGCATGGCTTCGGGAGACGGAGCCACCATGTAATACACGCGATCGTGAGTCTTCACGCTGAACGTTAAAGACGGATTCGGACTCTGAGGAGAGGAAATGCAGAAATCACACAATGCTGCCCCCGTGTGGCGTCAAAGAGTACAGCAAATAAACATTATTCACTGCTTTATCCATTATTTTCAAAGGAAGCACAAAAACTCTTCAGAAGGATGAGGAATTGTGATTGGCTGGGAGGAGTTTCAGGTGTGAATAGTGGATTGTGATTGGCTGGAAGGAAGTTTGGGTATGAATAGTGGATTGTGATTGGCTGGAATGATGTTCATGTGTGAATAATGGATTGTGATTGGCTGGAATGATGTTCATGTGTGAATAGTGGATTGTGATTGGCTGGAAGGTGTTTCAGGTGTGAATAGTGGATTGTTATTGGCTGGGAGGTGTGAATAGTGGATTGTGATTGGCTGGGAGGTGTGAATAGTGGATTGTGATTGGTTGGAATGATGTTGGGTGTGAATAGTGGATTGTGATTGGCTGGAAGGAGTTTGGGTGTGAATAGTGGATTGTGATTGGCTGGGAGGAGTTCAGGTGTGAATAGTGGATTGTGATTGGCTGGAATGAGGTTCAGGTGTGAATAGTGGATTGTGATTGGCTGGGAGGAGTTCTTGCGTAGCACGTGGCCCAATTTTATGACGTTTGATTGGATCAAACTGGCGGGAGAATATACTTAGCGTTGTAAAAACAGAAAATCGTACCTTATGTGCGTTCTTTAAATGATCGTAATAAACCTCCTCGATGGCCTGGAAGTAGATCACGCCTTTCAGCTTCGCCTCGTGTTTATCTGTTGCCATGGTAACAATACGACGTTAGGTTTCGACGCGAGTTCGCGAGTGTGTGTGTGTGTGTGTGTGTGTGTGTGTGTGTGTGTTCTGACCTGGCGTAGTACGACAGAGTCCTGCGGTTGCGGTCGAAGACGAACCAGCGCTTCTTCCACGTCTTGATCTTTCCTCCCATCTTGATGAGGAATCCACGGCAGGTTTTCTCCATGATGGAGATGTGATAACACGTCTCCACGTTGTGTCCGGCCGACTCGATGTGGCCGCGCAGATCGAATTCGTCCTTCCTCACGGGCAGGTAACGGGTCAGGGGACGCGACTGTCAACACCCAACATCAACCTCGACTCATTTACATATTAGCTGTGATTGGTCATTTTTGTGACATCGCAACTATTTAGCCCCGCCCACAAATCAACTTCATATAGAAATAAACCAAAATACTCTCTCTCACTCTCTCTCTTTCCATCACTCTCTCTCTCTCTCTCTCTCTCTCTCTCTCTCTCTCACTCTCTCTCTTTCCATCACTCTCTCTCTTCTCTCTCTCCTATCTCTCTCTCTCTCTCTCTCTCTCTCTCTCTCTCTCCCCACTCTCTCTCTCTCTCTCACTCACACACGCTCTTTCCATCACTCTCTCTCCTCTCTCTCACTCTCTCCCTCTCTCCCTCTCCCTCTCTCACTCTTTCTCTCTCTCTCTCTCTCTCTCTCTCTCTCTCCTCCCCTATCTCTCTCTCTCTCTCTCTCTCTCTCTCTCTCTCTCTCACTCTCAGTCCCTCTCTCTCTCTCTCACTCTCTCTCCC
>JACRUU010000019.1:2088476-2095605 GCA_030449085.1 Kryptopterus vitreolus | reverse complement strand
TCTCTCACACACACTCTCTATCCTTCTCAATCTCCAGGTCACAGCACCCTGCTTTGCATTAGTCCAGCTATGGGGCTCTCTCTCTATCTCTCTCACACACACACACTCACACACATACACACACACACACACACACACACACACACACACACACACACACACACACACACACACACGAGAGCATGTTGAGTGTAAACACACACACGTCTGATAAACGAGCTCATAATTTAAATATAAACAAAGTTTCCTGAAAGATTCCTCCACCGTGTTTTAACGGTTCTTCAGCCGAGCATGTTGGAGGAACCATCAGGAACCATCAATAACCATCAGGAACCATCAGGAACCACCAATAACCATCAGGAACCACCAGGAACCACCAGGAACCACCACCACCAGGAACCATCAGGAACCATCAATAACCATCAGGAACCATCAGTAACCATCAGGAACCACCAGGAACCACCAGGAACCACCAGGAACCACCAATAACCATCAGGAACCATCAGGAACCATCAGGAACCATCAATAACCACCAGGAACCATCAGGAACCATCAATAACCATCAGGAACCACCAGGAACCACCAGGAACCATCAGGAACCACCAGTAACCATCAGGAACCACCAATAACCATCAGGAACCATCAGGAACCACCAATAACCATCAGGAACCATCAATAACCATCAGGACCCATCAGGAACCATCAGGAACCACCAATAACCACCAGGAACCATCAGGAACCACCAGGAACCATCAGGAACCATCAATCAGGACCACCAGGAACCATCAGGAACCATCAGGAACCACCAATAACCATCAGGACCCATCAATAACCATCAGGACCCATCAGGACCCATCAGGAACCCTCAGGAACCACCAATACCACCAGGAACCAGGAACCAGGAAACCAGGAACCACCAGGAACCACCAAAACCAGGAACATCAGGAACCAGGAACCATCAGGAACCACCAATAACCACCAGGAACCACCAGGAACCACCAGGAACCACCAGGAACCATCAGGAACCACCAGGAACCATCAGGAACCATCAACAACCACCAGGAACCACCAATAACCATCAGGAACCATCAACAACCATCAGGAACCACCAATAACCATCAGGAACCATCAATAACCATCAGGAACCATCATGAACCACCAGGACCCATCATGACCCATCAGGACCCATCAGGACCCCTGTGATGGGAATGAGGATGTGTGTGACTGTAATGAAGTCATGCTGTAGATGTTTTGTGGAGGAGATCGTGGGTGAGAGGTGTGTGAGCGTCTGACCTGGAGACGTTGTCGGGCGAGCAGGCGGAGATGCTGGTCTCCATGCTGTCAGAACTGTCCACACTGAACGTGTCAAAACCGTTATCACGGTAACTCATGGAGTCCAGAAAGACGTTGGACTGCGAGGCGGCTCGAACCCCGAGATCAGTCAGTCTGGAACGCTGCTCTTCACTCACCAGCTGCTGACTCTGACCTGATACACACACACACACACACACACACATCAGGATTTCAGTGCACACACACACACACACGCACACACGCACACACACACACAGCACACAAAGTGCACACACACACACACACACATCAGGATTCATGCACACACACAAAAAACACAACACCACAAGTCCAGGAACAGACACACACACACAACACACATCACACACATCACACACACAAACAAACACACACACACACCAAGGAGTGACCCCAGTACAACACCACACACCACACACACACACACACACACACACAACAGTTCAGTGCACACACACACACACCACACACACACACACACGACACAGTGCACCACACACACACACACACACACACACAAAACAGGACACAGTGCACACACACACACACACACACACACACACATCAGGATTTCAGTGAACACACACCACACACACACACACACCACGCACACCACACACACACACACACACACACATCGGATTTCAGTGCACACACCACACACACACACACACACATCAGGATCATGAAACACAACACATCAGGTGCACACACACACACACACACACATTTCAGTGCACACCACACACACACACACACATCAGGATTTCAGTGCACACACACACACACACACACACACACACACACACACACACACACACACACACACACACACACACACACACACACACACCACATCAGGATTTCAGTGAGCACACACACACACACACACACACACACACACACACACACATCAGGATTTCAGTGAGTACACACACACACACACACACACACATCAGGATTTCAGTGAGCACACACACACACACACACACACACACACACACACACACACACATTTCAGTGAGCACACACACACACACACACACACACACATCAGGGATTTCAGTGAGCACACACACACACACACACACACACCAACACATCAGGATTTCAGTGAGCACACACACACACACACACACACACACACACACACACACACACTTCAGGATTTCAGTGAGCACACACACACACACACACACACCACACATCAGGAGGGGGTGTCCCCACACACCACCACCACATCAGGATTCAGTGAGCACACCCACCCACACACACACACATTCAGGATTTCAGTGAGCACACACACACACACACACACACACTTCAGGATTTCAGTGAGCACACACACACATAACAAAGAGATAGACAGATTGACTGATAGAGAGGAAAAAAGAGAAACAGGAAAGGAGCGAAATAAAATGAGAGAGAAATACAAAATGAGAAGAGAGAGAGAGAGAGAGAGAGAGTGACAGAATAAAAGGGGGAAGGGAGGGAGAGACAGACAGATGGATGAAGGATGGGATGATAGAAAAAGAGAGCGAGAGAGAGAAATGATATAGAGATAAAGAAGAGAATAAAGAGAAGCTGGAATGGAGACAGACAGGTAGAGACAGACGGAATGATAGAAAGAGAGAGAGAGAGAGTGTTGAAGTGGTAGATGAACAGAATGAATAAAAAGAAAGACAGAAAGAGCGAGAGATCCGTAATGAGAGAAATAAAAAAGGGAGGGAAGAAAATATGAAAAGTCCAGAAGAAGAAGGGATTAAAGACAGCGAGAGAACTTTTCTCCGTCCCCTCCACCACCTCTCCTTATTTTCTCCCCTCATCCCTCCTTCTTTCACTCGTTTACCTGATCTTCCAGCTGCGTCCTTTTCGGCCATGTGTTCCCCATTACAGAAAGGCAACGCTGCGCTCATGACCTGAGCATGCGGCCCCTCAGTCTGCTCACACACACCAGCCGCAGTGCACACACACACACACACACACAACACACACACACACACACACACACACACACACTCTGGAACCTCCAAAACACCCAACGTGCAGAAGGTTCCAGCAGAAGCTCAGAGACTCGACTGCAGCAGTGACGCTTCTGAGACACGATCCTGATACACATCAAAAGCACAGACCACGCCCACAGACCACGCCCACAGACCACGCCCACAACACTGATCAGTCCGCGTCCCGAGAGTCCCAATTATACACACACACACACACACACACACACACACACACACACACACACACACACACAAACAACATCAGTATTCCAGTGGATGCATGCAAACACACACATACACACATACATCAGGTTTCCAGTGTGCACATACACACCCACACACACACACACACATCATGATTCCAGGGCATGCACGCACACACACACACACACAAACACACACACACACACACACACACACACACACACACACACACACACACACACACATAACACAATGTCCACACACACACACACACAAAACACACCCCACACACACAACAGGAGTCACATTGCATACACAAATACAGGATACAACACCAAACACAAACACACACACACACAACAACACACACACACACACACACACACACACACACACACACACATCATCCATTGGAGGACATGCATTACACACACATGCACACACACACACACACACAACACAACAAAAGGGATTCAGTGCGCACCAACCACACACACACACACACACACACACACACATTTCAGGTGCACACACACAGCACACACACACCACACACACACCACAGGATTCAGTGCGCACAACACACACACACACATCAGGATTTCAGTGCACACACACACACACACAAGACACACACACACATCAGGATTCAGTGCACAACACACACACACACACACACACACACACACACACACACCACACACACGACTTGATCCGATAATTTTCTAGATTTCTTCTTTCTTTCTTTTTAATATTCATAATATTTAATTTTTTATTTATTTATTTATTTTTTATTTATTGATTTATTTATGTATGTATTGACATGTTTATATTTATATTGTTTTTATATGCACATTATTTATTTGAAAATGATCCAAAAAAGGAGCTTTTTTTCCTCCACAGGACAGTAAAAGACGTTTCTGTAACAGCGTGAGAGAATTTCCTGCCTCTCATCATCCTCCAACATTCCTGCGTTTATCTCCACACACACCAGTAAACAAATCCGGGAAGTCGCGTAAACACGACCCGAGACGGCCGTCGGCTTTTTATTCTACACGACGTGCAAAATACAAATGAACAAATAATACGTAAATACATTGTTTGTATTGTTGTTGTTGTTAAACCTTTATAAGGTGTTTATTAACATTGCGCAGGTTCGGGTGTTTTGTGATGAATCTGCCTTCTGGAGATGAGCATTTTCCTTTTAAGGAAAAGGAGGCGGGGCTAAAGACTTATGGGTGTGGCTAATGTACCTTAGGAATGAATGAATGATCAGAAGGTTGTGTTTGGGATATCATGTGTGTGCGTGCGAGCGTGCATGTGTGTGTGTGCGAGCGTGTGCGTGCGTGTGTGCGTGTGTGTGTGTGTGGTGTGTGTGTGTGTGTGTGAGCCTCACCCTTGTGTAAACGGCGTGTCTCAGAGTCTTTCGGGGACACGGTGAGGACTCGGTTTAAGACGCTGCCGCAGCTGGAGCTCTGCACTAAAGGCAGATGAGACTGAAATAAAAAAAAAGAGTCAAACACAATAACACACTCGTATATACTGTGTGTGTGTGTGTGTGTGTGTGTGTGTGTGTGTGTTTAGGTCTGCATATATGACAGCAACCCTGTGTGCGTGAGTGCACATGTGTTTTTGTAGTTTGTATATGAGAGTCATTGAGTGTGTTTGCGTGTGTGTATGTGTTTATAGGTTTGTATACGAATCATTTTGTGTGTGTGTGTGTGTGTGTGTGTGTGTGTGTGTTTATAAATCTGTATACGAGAGCAATTGTGTGTGTACGTATTTAATGATGTGTATATGAAATCAGCTGTCTGTGTGTAATTATCGGAGTGTATGAAGAAATGTGTGTGTGTGTGTGTGCAGACATAAATATATATATATATATATATATATATATATATATATATATATATATATAGGGTATATGAGAGCATGACTTGTGAGTGTGTGTGTGCGTGTGTGTGTAGAAAAATATAATATATATATATATATATATATATATATATATATATATATACTATGATGTAAGAGCGCAGGTGTGTGTGGTGTGTGTGTGTGTGTGTGTATGTATTGCGTGTGTGTATGATATATATCATATATATATATATATATATATGTATATATATGCTGTATAATCAGAGAGACGTATGTGTGTGTGTGTATTTGGTTATAAATGAGTGTGTAAGATTAAACACAGGTGTCAGAGTGTGTGCGGTGTGTGTGTGTGTGTGTGTGTGTGTGTGTGTGTTATCTCACTTTAGTAGGTGTGTTACGGCCGAGTGTTGCACAGTTGAACTGAGAGCTGATCACCGTCTGGGTTTTTTTGCGAGGAATCGTGTCACACACGTTGCCTTCTTTTCCCGATCGCTTCCTCTCCTCCAAACTCCGGAAATGCTGCGGAGAAAACCGAGACACGTCACACACACACACACACACACACACACACACACACACCACTCTGACACCTGTGTTTAATCTTACGCACGGTTTACCTGCCTGTGGCGTGAGAGTTTTTTGGCAGGGAGAGGAGGAGGAGGAGGAGGAGGAGGAGGACTGATGAAGGTCACCATCTCCTCTGGCCAGTGCACAGAGGCGAGTTTGGGGACGGAGCGAAAGCAGGAGGAGATGCACAGCTTTAGAAGAGAAGCGGAAGAGAAGAGAATAAAAGAGAAGAAGAGGAGGAGAAGAGGAGGAGGAGAAGAGGAGAAGAAGAGGAGGAGAAGAAGAGGAGGAGAAGAGGAGGAGGAGAAGAGGAGGAGAAGAGGAGAGAAAAAGCTGAAGGCCGTCTCCAATAAACTGCTCCACAATAAGAAATGTTACTTTACACGAGTCATTTTATAAAACTACTCAAATCTTCACTTCTCCCAATGTAACGGCCGCAGAACCCTGTGTCCGGAGAACCCCGTGAGGCTGGGGAACTTTGCAACTCTAGAACCCTAGAACAGGAGAACCCCGAGTCTAGAGAGCCCTGCACTTATAGAACCCTGAAACTGGAGGAACATTAGCCTAGAGAACCCTGCACTTCTAGAACTCTGCAACAAGAGAACCCTAAATTCAGATGACCCTGCAAATCTAGAACCCTAGAACCCCTGGAACAACTCTAGAACCTAGGAACTGAAGAACCCTGAGCCTGGAGGACCCTACAACTCTAGAACCCTCGAACTGGAGAACCCTTCAGCTCTAGAATTGTGAGTCTGGAGAGCCCTGCAATTATAGAACCCTGCAAATAGAGACCCCTGAGTCTGGAGGACCCTACAACTCTAGGACCCTTGAACTGGAGAATCCTTCAACTCTAGAATTGTGAGACTGGAGACCCCTGAGTCTGGAGAACCCTGAGTCTGGAGAACCCTGAGTCTGGAGAACCCTCAAACCCTGGAACACACACACACATACACACACACCTCGTTGTCTCCTCTGTCGTCGTCAGGACCAGGCCCGGGTTTGGACCCGGCGCTGAGATATTCAGGGGTATTGGGGTTGAAGGAGCCGGGATTCGGTTCTACCCCTAATTTGGCATAAAGTTCATTGATCTCACTGACTGTAACGTAACCCTGTGGAAGAGACCATTGTAGGAAATGGGGGGGGGTGTG
>JACRUU010000019.1:2073476-2078476 GCA_030449085.1 Kryptopterus vitreolus | reverse complement strand
TGGCGTACCTGGCGCTCCACCAGGACCGCAGAGCCGTAGCCGTTCTCCGGCGAGTCGGAAAATATGGAATCGTCCTCGTTCACCTGCAGCTTCTCCAGCTCCTTATTGATCTTCTGGAGGTCGGCTACGGCCGAGCCGCTCTGATCCCGTTCCGAGCACAGACTCAGGATGGTTTCCAGACGTTGACGCTCCTGTAGGAGAGAGTGACGATGATGAAGATCGCTCTCGGGGGTTTTTTACGCCGTATTTTGAGGTTTTTTTTGTTTCTGGTTGCAACCGAAAACTTCCAAAGAGGGGGGGGGGTGTGTATATTTATGCACAGTATATTATGTATGGTATAAGAACCACTGGAGGATTATTATTGCTCGCTGTGATGTTTTTAATAAGATGTTCAGACACAGGAGTTATTGTTCCAGATGTTCCTTTTTCTTTTTTTTGTATGAGGTCACTCAGACTTCCCTCCGAGTCGAACCTTATTCTCCTGAACTGTGTGTGTAACAGAGGCACCGAGGCACCGAGGCACTGAGGCAGAGGACGTCGATGAAAAAAAACTCCTGCTTAGAAAACACGATCCCACGGGACGCCGCTTTGATCCGAATTAACGGGCCGGAAAAAAATCCCTGTGTTCTGCCACTTCTATGGAAATAAACTACCAAACACAAACACACACACACACACACACACACACACACACACCACACACACACTCCATCATGACTAACGCCTGTGCTTGAACTCTGAGCCTGAAAGAAGAGAATTGCGTCAAACAAAACCACTTCAATAAACTAATTAACATCTGGATTGTGATTGGTCACGTGCTCTTAATTAGTTTCTGGTTTAAATACTTTTTGGTTTTTATTAAATTGGTATAAAAACTAAAATTAGGCATCCAAACAACCTTTATTTATTCGTAGATGTTTTTATTTACTTATTTATTTATATAATTTGCATCTTTTCAAATATTTCATATAATTAGTTTCTGGTTTAAATACCTTTTGGTCGCCGTAGTAACTGCTCATTTATGAAACGATTATGAAGGTCGGTGCTTCCTGTGACAGCGCGTGCAGCCTCGTGCTGCCCTCTGCTGGTGTGTTACAGAAATGTAAACTATTCGACCACCTAGTAAGCGTTACAGTTACAGTCAGAGCGGGAAATGGAAACGCTGGCGGAGGAACGAGTGTCTATAAAAGGGGCGGAGCTTCAAAGCCACCCATTAATTGCATTTTTTAAAAGATGAAAATAATAATAATAATAATAATAATAATAGTTATTGCAGGATCGCAGGTTTTTCCAGGATTCGTATAAAAAGTAAAATTAGGCATCAAAAGCATCCGAGAAACTTTTTATTTATTTAATTATCTATTCGCATATTTATTTATTTATTTATTTATTTATTCGAATATTTATTTATTTGCTTGAATATTTATTTATTCGCATATTTTTAAATATTTCGAAAATATAACTCGGCACACGTTTCGTCATTTCGGCACCAACAATATTTTTCTAAAGTGTTTTTAAGGTTAAACTCGTATCATGTTTGTCTCCATATAAAGATATTCTGTGTCAACCCACAATAACACACACACACACACACACACACACACACACACACACACACACACACACACACACACATTTATATGCCTATAAATAAAATGAAAAAATAAATAAAACACAAATGGATAAAACGTACAACATGATGTTTTAATTGTAATCAGTGCAGATGGTGTTGTTGTTGTTGTTGTTGTTGTTGTTTTGCGGTAAGTGTTAAACAATTTTTCTACATTTCCTGGTAAATATTCATCAACATTCCGACGGGTTCCAGATAAAGTCAGTCGAATTTTCCGAATGGGAATATTCACACAGATAATATATATCGGATACTTTAGATTGAAAATCGGATATAATGAATTTTTTGGCCTGCCAGGACCTTCCGCACATGCAGGACCTTATGTGTTTAAAGTAAACTTCAGTTTGCATGATGGACGGCGGGAAAAAAAGCGCTAAAAAGTGTGTATACAATTAATAGACAAAGCTGAGTGTAATTATTTTAATAAACTAATTTGTTGCATGCGAAATGTCGAGCAAAAAAAAAAAAGTGCCTTTTGCGTACATTTATTATTTATTTACTTTAGTCAAACAGAAAAATAAACACCGATAGGAATCGACATTTCCTTCGTCAGGTCCGTCACGCTGTGCACTCACCATGCCGGGGGCCAGGACGTCCAGGTGCATGTTGGCGACCCGGAGAGAGAGAGAGGGAGAGAAAGGCGTCGGTTAGAGGAAGGTTACGGAGAGACGTGGCGTCGGTTAGAGGAAGGTAACGGAGAGACGTGCAGGTTTGGGTAACGCGTCTGAGAGACTGGACGCTGAGAGACTGGACGCTGAGGGAGAGATTTAAAACAGACCTGGCGCTGGACACCGCGGGGACGGAAATACACAAGGCAGGAGATATAATCCTTCCGCTTTCTCCTGTGTCACACGGTTCCAAAGTTCAAGAAGGCAGCTGGTTCAGCTCTACTGGGGGGGGGGCATTATTAAAGTGTGTGTGTGTGTGTGTGTGTGTGTGTGTGTGTGTGTGTGTGTGTGTGTGGTAGATTATACACACCGGACACCCCCCGAAGCGGATATACCGATCATCTCGAACATAAATAGCGCTTCAAGTTCTTGTGTCTCAATTTCGTCTTGTGTGTGTGTGTGTGTGTGTGTGTGTGTGTGTGTGAACACACATCTAGGTACACATTTAATTACGTGACATCATAAGGAGGGAAGGAGCGAGATGGAAATGGAAATAGAATGTTATCCAGGCATATCCGGGGATAGTCTGTCGCGGGAATACACACACACACACACACACACACACACACACACACACACACACACACACACACACACACACAACCTGGGTGTGATTCCGATCCATGATCACTCTCATCCACTATTGTGTGAGCCTAAGAGCCTAAGAAGAGCACATGGTGTGGAGTCGAATGAATGTCAACACACACACACACACACACACACACACACACACACACACACACACACACACACACACACACACACACATGTGCGTGTACAAGCCTCTCCACCTGCAGATAACTGGTGTTTACTCTCTCCAGCACAAGCCTCTAATCCATCCCTACACAACTATAGGGTTGTAGCGGCTAACGAGTAAGCGGCCCGGGCTTTTGGGTTTGGAAGGAGTCCAGAGAAGTGGGCGGGGCTACAGGTGGCCTTGCATGGGAACGTTGAGAAAACACCACAATGAGAAGCGCGGTGGAGGGGGTTTTTTAGGTTCTACGTTGCCGCGGGCCTCCCCGCGAGGCGAGAGAGAGAGAGAGAGAGAGAGAGAGAGAGAGAGCATTTGGGTGGCGACGCTCCCAGAGTCTCTGTTCACTATTAATAGGAGGAGGTGGGCGACTCCACCCAGTGTGTGTACGCCAACAGAGTCCGTCTGTGTGCGATTAAAAGTGGAATCTTATACATGCGTGTGTTTGTACGAAGGTCTTTTTTACAAAAGAGATGAATGTGTAGGCAGGAGGAGCCCCTCCCGTCCCCATCTCCTCCCGAGAACCAGAGTGAAAATTCAGCCTTTATTGCTGACTCGTGGAAATCAAATATCTCGAGACGTTTAGGGGCGACACTGAGGGACGCTCATGCGAACATGTGGCGTTTTCTCGTTGTCCAGCGGAATCACGGACACTCCTACGATAAATCTAAAAGGTCAGATCCGACCACGCCTTTTCTATCCTACACGTTTCCGTGGACGATCTGTTGCAACGAGGGCATCGTTCTTCCTATGAAGCTGGAAACCTTCCGACCAATCAGGATTCAGGATCACAGCTGACGTGCCAGATGTAAAGCGACATGCATGCGAGTTAAATTGGTAGTGATTAGAAAGTGATTTTCTCACCAGTCTCTCCACCTCCTGCTCCCGCAGTCTCTCGTCTCTCTGCCTCAGGTGATAATCTTGGAGCTCTTCTTTCCCACTCAGCGAACTGATGCTTCCCCTCCTCTCACGAAATCCACCCTGTGGTCCAATCCCGGCCTTCCCGAACGACTGCCTCCTCTCGCCCAGGCCCAGATCCAAGGTCGGAGAGGTGCACTGCTTCTCCAAGTCTGAGTAGGAGCTGCTGGAGGTCAGGCTCACCTTCTTGGCCTGGCGTGGACTGGTGGCAGCCCCCGAGGGCACGATGACCTCCTTACGTACGGGTGCTGGTTTGGGAATGGACCTGGCGGATAAGGAGATGGAGACCACCTCGGAGTGTCCGTTTTGGTGACTGGACTCGGGTGTGGGCGAGGAGCGAGGCCACGGAAGGGTAAGAGGGGCGAGATGGGACTCCCCGGGCCGGTAGAGACGAGGCAAGGAGCGACTGTGAGCGCCAATTCCCATTCCCGTCAAAGAACCAGCCGAGTACTTCCTTTGGCGCGGGGCTGGAATGGGGCGCCCCGCTTCCTCGGGCAATAACCTGCGGGCTAACCGCGGGCTGGAGGGCATGCTAGCTGCTCCGCTACGACCTCCCGGACTGGGCAGAAGGGTGTCGCTGGGCGCGGACGAAGATCCGTTCCACATCGACAGCAAAGAACTCGCTTGGCCACGTCGACCATCTGAGGAGGCCAGAAGGCTATCCTGGGACTGGTTCCGGGTCATCATGGGGCGCAAACTAGGGAGCGAGGAGTTGTATTCCCGCGGGTCGCTGCGGCGCGGGGACGGGGGGACGCTGTTAGACGACTGCACAGGGAGTTTACCCGACAGAGGCGGACGCTCGGTGGTGTACAGGCGCCTCACTTGCTCCTGATAAGAAGATATCAAGCCGGACGACAAGGAGTTGGGCGTGGAGGGCGGGGACTGGGTCATGCTGAAGTACGAGGGGCTGCTGTCCCCGTTCGTCCTCAGGCTGTTCTCTAGTGCTTGTTTCTTCCTTTGCAAGGTGTCCATTAATTCCCGCAGCTCGGAGACGGACCGGACGCCTCTGGAGCTCGGCCCGCCTACGCTGGGA
>JACRUU010000019.1:2063476-2068476 GCA_030449085.1 Kryptopterus vitreolus | reverse complement strand
CCGAAAGTTTCAAACGTAACAAATGTACTTTTGTTTGTTTCGCATCTACAATACACATGTTGTTGTTTACGCGGTTTCAAATTACAATTATCAACTTGTTTGAACTTGCACTGATGCACTGATTTTGCTTCAACATCTGTAAAAAAAACAAACAAACAAACGAACAAACAAACAAAAACGCTATGTAGCTTCAAAAAGCAACATATAAACATGTTATAATGTGGAAATAAACCTACTTGGGTGTTTTTTTAAAGTGGAGAAATACAACCTGCTGTTGCGTCATCACTCATGGTGCAGGATCTCTCCGACCCCTTATTTGGGATGGTTATCATGATGTGAACCCCGTAATAAACGAGATGATGATATATCCATGTTCATTCATTCATTCATTTTCTACCGCTTTTATCCGATCTTCCCTCGGGTCACGGGGAGTCTGTGTCTATCTCAGGCGTCTATGGGCATTAAGGCAGGATACACCCTGGATGGAATTCCAACCCGTCGCAGGGCACACACACACACCCAACACACACACACACACACACACATTCATACTAGGGACAATTTTCCAAGGTGCCAATCAACCTACCGTGCATGTTTTTGGACCGGGAGGAAAAAACCGGAGAACCCGGAGAAAAACCCCCTGAGGCACGGGGAGAACATACACAAACTCCACACACACATGGCCGAGATGGGAATCGAACCCGGATCCTGGCGGTGTGAGGCGAACGTGCTAACCACTACGCCACCGTGCCCCACGTATATCCATGTTATAGAGCATTAATATGTCGACTTTTCTCCTGTACGTTAAGGATATTAAGGAGTTTTATGTGTAGATATACAATATTACAGACCCTTTTGTCAAGCATTTTATTCTTCTCTCTGTAGGTTCTCCAGACAGTCTGGTGAAAAGCCGGAAATATATATATTTTTAATTTTATTTATTTTTGTCATTTCAGGTGGGTGAAAAATGAAGTTGTGGTTCTGAAGACTGACGGATCCACTGCGGCTGTTTTGGAAAGGGAACCAGGAGAACGTTGATGAAGGAAAGAAGGACATCAGCATGACGTCCCTGCGTTTTTATTGGTCCTTTACAGCATCGTTATGAGGTCAATGAGCTCGTCATGCAGGTGGAAGGAAGTGATGGAGATGTCCTTTTGTGTGTGTGTGTGTGTGTGTGGTGTGTGTGTGTGTGTGTGTGTGTCGAATGGTGTGTGTTCGAAATGTGTTGTATTGCACAGCTTTCGGTTTCTTTATTCTCCATCTTCCTTCTCTTGGCTCGCTCCAAAACTCTTCCATCATTTCCTCTCCAACCCACAACTGCATTTTCCACCAGCATGAAATCGGAGCTCTGCAGCGTTTCAAAAAAAAAACAACAAAAAAAAAACATGGAAAATATTTCCTGCTTCTCACCGAAACCCCAAAATCTCTTCTGTCTGGAGACGTCGATTCTCTTTCTGCTTTCTGAGGAGAACAAACGCTGGATTTTACAGAGTGAACGAGTTTAGTAGTTGTGTTTTTGTTGTAACGTAGCCATAATGAAGCTGCGTAGTCATATGTGTGTGTGTGTGTGTGTGTGTGTGTGTGTGTTGGGCTAACCTGAGAAGTGTTGTGAGAAAAGTTATGAGATGTGTATGAGAAATGTTATTAAAAAGCATAAGAGAAGTGTATGTGAAACGTTATGAATAGCATATGAACAGTTCTGAGAAGTGTTATGAGAGGCATATGAGAATCATTAATAGAAGCGTATGAAATGTGTACGAGAAGGGTGTGAGAATCATAGTTTTACGAGAACCGCATGAGAGCTTTTATGAGAAGCTCGTGAGAAGCTTATGAGAAGTGTTATAAGAAGCATATGTAAAGTGTTATGAAAAGTGCGAAGAGAACTGAATGAGTAGTGTTATGAGAAGCTTATAAGATGCGTATGAAAAGCGTATGAGAAGTGAGAGGTTTATGAGAAGTTGAGAAACTTATAAGATGTGTATGAAATGTGTATGAGAAGCTTATGAGATGCATAGGGTGTATAAAAAAGGGGCATGAGAAGTAGGAAGTTTGTGAGACTTGCTATGAGAAGCTTATGACTAGTCTTATGAGAATCTTATAAGATGTGTATGACAAGTGTATGAGAAGCTTATGAGATGCATATGAAATGTGTATGAGAAGTAGGAAGTTTGTGAGACTTGCTATGAGAAGCTTATGAGTAGTCTTATCAGAAGCTTATGAGATGCATATGAAAGGTGTATGAGAAATAGGAAGTTTGTGAGACTTGCTATGAGAAGCTTGTGAGTAGTGTTATGAGAAGCTTATAAGATGTGTATGAAATGTGTATGAGAAGCTTATGAGATGCATAGGGTGTATGAAAAAGGAGCATGAGAAGTAGGAAGTTTGTGAGACTTGCTATGAGAAGCTTGTGAGTAGTGTTATGAGAAGCTTATAAAATGTGTATGAAAAGTGTATGAGAAACTTATGAGATGCATATGAAAGGTGTATGAGAAGTAGGAAGTTTGTGAGATTTGTTGTGAGAAGCTTATGAGTAGTGTTATGAGAAGCTTATAAGATGTGTATGAAAAGTGTATGAGAAGCTTATGAGATGCATATGAAAGGTGTATGAGAAGTAGGAAGTTTGTGAGACTTGCTATGAGAAGCTTATGAGTAGTCTTAAGAGAATCTTATAAGATGTGTATGAAAAGTGTATGAGAAGCTTATGAGATGCATCTGAAAGGTGTATGAGAAGTAGGAAGTTTGTGAGATTTGTTGTGAGAAGCTTATGAGTAGTGTTATGAGAAGCTTATAAGATGTGTATGAAAAGTGTATGAGAAGCTTATGAGATGCATATGAAAGGTGTATGATAAGTAGGGAGTTTGTGAGACAAGCTTAGGAGTCATGTTATGAGAAGCATATGAGATGCATATGAAAGGTGTATGAGAAGCTTATAAGAAGTTTATGAGAAGATTATGAGGCGCGTATGTCACAGGTACCATCTGCTTTTCCTCTGACTGTAAACACACACGGTAAGCTCGTTTGTCTCCGTGGACAGAGATTCACACTCTGAGAGACTCCGTAGAACCCACGTCCATCTCCGCGACGCGTCTTTATTCCTGCGCTACGACGAGTCTCGCGCCGGCGTTCTCGGAGCTGAGCGGCTGATCATTAACATGCCAAACCTCTGACTTTTGGCCCCTTAAATCTCAGACGCATTCCAGTCTTCGGAACGTTGGCACGTCGCGAACGATTCCCCGGCATTTTTCCACCCTTTCCAAAAGTCTCGCAGGGAAACGAGAGAAGGAGCGAGAAAATAACGAGAATCCCAGACTTAATGAAAAACCCAGACCTTTACACTGCGAGACGTTTCATCATCACAGCAATCGCGCTCTGTACAAACACCCATCTGAGAGATAAGAGTGTCGGATAAACACACTTCTGCACAAGGACCAAAAACACACACACACACACACACACACACGCAGCAGGAAACGTTTCGTTCTCTGGTACAGATGTGGGTGTTTAGTCTACACAGCTGTACTTCTATTCAGCTAAAGACCTAAAACAAATATATAATAGAAGGAAAAGCGCTCGGATTTCTTCCTGACCTCCAATCGACCTTGAGATTGCGTTTTCACTTGTAAATAAACCAAATCCTCCGAGCGGTAATAAATTATGCGCCACATATTTCAGTCGAACTACAACTTATTCTCATAAACACGATTCATTTCCACTCAGACGCAGACGAAACCTCTGATCCGACAATAAAACCCTTCACACGCGAGGACTGGAGCGTCCCTGAACACCACAAGCGCTCGCTTTTTCCGTTATTCCGTTCCTTCATTGCGTTAGAACGACTCGTTAAGTGTCTCGCTTCCGAGCCTCGAAAGCCCGATCAATCGGATCCTTTAATTAACAGAGTGAGCTTAATTCCCGGGACGTCTCCTGACTTATTTAACGACTCTGGGGGTGGAAAAAAACAAACAAACAAACAAACACAAAACATAAAATCCCACAGCAGGAAACGTCTCATATTTTAGCTGACTTTATACTTTCTTTAAAAAAAACAACAAAAAAAAGCAAAGAACAAAGGAATGCATTCATTAATGGTACATTGAAAACATGCGATTAATGAGTCGATTAATCACGAGTTAAATCGCGCGATTAATCGCGATTATATATGTTTCATTGACTGACAACTACTTTCCAATGAACCAGGTGTAGATCAGAGAAATACCTAAACGAAGCTAGAACGCTAAAAAAGAGGGAAAAAAAGGAGAGTTTTTTTTTTTCATCGCTAATATTACCCAGAGGCGTGGCCAAGACCGTATCCTAGCAACGCTCACCTGTGGGGATCAAAACGAGCCGATAATTGATGATCGATGCAATTAAACAAAACGTTCTGTAATAAATAAAGGGTTAAAGAGAGAGAGAGAGAGAGAGAGAGAGAGGGAAAGGAAGAAAGGAAGAAAAAAAAGTTTAGAGAAGAACAATTAAAAAAAACACGCAACGGAGTGACGTCATGTGGGGCGCACCTCCCCAACCCCCCCCCCCCCCCCCCCCCCCCCGCCCCCCCCCCCACCCCCCCCCCCCCCCCCCAAGCCCTCCCCCCCCCCCCCCCCCCCCCCCCCCCCCCACCCGCCCTGCACGCGTTTTTTCCAGCCGCACCTTTTACTCATCGTATAAAATCCAATCTAAAGCGAATCGATCTCAATTATAATTCCGATCTGTCCCCCCCCCCCCCCCCCCCCCCCCCCCCCCCCGACGCAGGAGGACGAGGTAAACCCGGATTCGGACAGATGTTGCACACATGTGGTCGAGATTAAATATCCCCAAACGTCATGAGAGAGAGAGAGAGAGAGAGAGAGAGAGAGAGAGAGAGAGAACATCTCATCCATCCGAATCCGAATCCCAGCGAGTTTTCCCAACCTTTATATCTCCACAGCGTCCCATCCAGAGATCTCCTTCACCGATTCTTCTCCTCCACATCACCAGGTTCTCCTCCTGCGGTTCTCCGTCAC
>JACRUU010000019.1:2050976-2058476 GCA_030449085.1 Kryptopterus vitreolus | reverse complement strand
TTTCCTCCCCCCGGTCCAAAAAAACATGCACGGTAGGTTGATTGGACACCTTGGAAAATTGTCCCTAGTGTATGAATGTGTGTGTGTGTGTGTGTGTGTGATGGGTTGACATTCCATCCAGGGTGTATCCTGCCTTAATACCCATAGACGCCTGAGATAGACACAGACTCCCCGTGACCTGAGGGAAGATCGGATAAAGCGCTAGAAGATGAATGAATGAATGAATGAATGAATGAATGAATTCTCATGTATCTGAATATTCCCAGTACAGGTCTTTTATTCGTCCCCATCTATCGACTTTCCCAGCAGGCTTCGGGAAACGCTGCATCTCATCCGTTTCTCCACAACCACGTGAATGTGAAAGAGAAAGACGGATGATCTCACCTTCCTTTAGCGGCAGTACGGTGACGGCTACGCTCAGACGCCCGCTCCCCAAACTGACCAGGTGAGGAGCAGCGCTCTGAACCTTCACTCCTTTCCCCGTGTCAATCAGATCCAACGCTGAACTCTGTACATCACAAAATACCTACATCATCACCTTCATAGTGCCAATAAGGGATTGTGATTGGCTGGAAGGAGTTCAGGTGTGAATAGTGGATTGTGATTGGCTGGAAGGAGTTCAGGTGTGAATAGTGGATTGTGATTGGCTGGGAGGTGTGAATAGTGGATTGTGATTGGCTGGGAGGAGTTGAGTGTGAATAGTGGCTTCAGGTTGTGTGAATAGTGGATTGTGATTGGCTGGAAGGTTCAGGTGTGAATAGTGGTGGAGTTCAGGTGTGAATAGTGGATTGTGATTGGCTGGAAGGAGGTTCAGGTGTGAATAGTGGTTGTGTGGTGTGAATAGTGGATTGTGATTGGCTGGAAGGAGTTCAGGTGTGAATAGTGGATTGTGATTGGCTGGAAGGAGGTTCAGGTGTGAATAGTGGATTGTGATTGGCTGGGAGGAGTTCAGGTGTGAGTTAGGTGTGAATAGTGGATTGTGATTGGCTGGGAGGATGTTCAGGTGTGAATAGTGGATTGTGATTGGCTGGGAGGATGTTCATGTGTGAATAGTGGATTGTGATTGGCTGGGAGGATGTTCAGGTGTGAATAGTGGATTGTGATTGGCTGGGAGGATGTTCAGGTGTCAGAAGGGAATTCCGCTTTTCCCAGGAGGAGAAACGACACTGAAAGAGCCTGAACTCACCTTAGGAGGCGTGAGGTTCTGGTCCGACTCTGGTTGCAGTATGTTTTCTCTCTCGGCGTCCTAAAGAAATCACACACACACACACACACACACACACACACAGACACACACACACATTAGCCATCCCTGAATATCTTCACACACAAATCTGAGAGCTTCAGGAGTAATGGAGTGTGAAGGAACCTGATGAAGGTTCAGTAATCAGTAAATAACTTCCACCAGAAATAAAAGGACTGGACACACAATCGCTCTCATGTGGTGGAATGTGTGTGTGTGTGTGTGTGTGTGTGTGTGTGTGAGAAGTTCTGAAGGAGGCCGGGAGGAACACGCAGGAATGTTTTTCCAAGCCGTAACCATTTCCCACGAGTCACGCTCAGGACGCGCGGTGAGAACGGACACGCTACACTTTACACGCCATAATGAGGATAAATTTGGACTGTAATGAAAGTGGATTAGGAACATCTGAAGCACGTCTCCGTCCACATTCCAGGACGAGGACGAGGTTCCTCCCGCTTTCTGTCTTCGTCGTTCCAGGGATTTTCTTTCCCTCCGCGCTCACGTGCAAATGTGCACTTAATTATTATTTTAAAAAATTGCAGTTTTCCCTCCTTTTCTGCAGGTAAGGAGTCTCCAGTGTCAGTTTAATACGCTTTTATTTCCCTTCATTTTTATTTATTTATTTATTTATTTATTCAGAATTCAAATTGTATTTGTATTAATTTGACAGTAAAATTAGGATTTAAAAAAAAAAAAGTGTGAATTTCTTTGGAATGTTTTAATAAAATAAATAAACGAGTATTTTGTTGGTTGATTATGGTTTAAATATGATTATTGCTGAGCGCAAGGTATTTTATTGTGTATATTATTGAGCTTTTAAGTGATTTGGAGATTTTCATTCCGGGTTCCTCTGGAGGTTCCTTCACTGTTTTGCATCTCAAAACCAAAAATCTCCAAAACCTCCTCATTCGACGTTGGAGAGAAAATCCCGTCCCTGAGCAGAATCCGTCCTACTCTCCGTCCTCCACATTGTTTTGTTTCCCCTCGTTTCACCTCCGTTTCCTCTGATTGAGCTCGGCTTTCCCACATGAGCTCACTGCTGCTTTCTCTTCTCAGCTTTTTTCGCCCCTAATCTGCTTCCTCTTATCGCGCCAGAAACACAGCACACACATTTCAGTCCTGAGAAAACACACACACACACACACACACACACTGCAGGAACCGGGTTCACGGGGTCCTGATGTTGTTTGCTTGGAGGGCATTTTAGAAATTCCTGACCTTGTCAAGATGTTTTTTTTTTTTAATGGAAAATCCCCGTCATGTCGGTGCTGCAGGTCTGGAGTGTCAGGTAGGTGGCGTGTCAGGACAGGACCGAGCCGAGGATCATGGAACCAGAGCCAGTCAGGTATGACGGCCCCCAGGACGCAAAACGCAGATTCCGCAACGCCACAGAAGCACATCGGACCCGAACAGGACGCGCAATGACATTAGAATTAGGAATGCCGCATCCTGATTGGTCAAAAGGAGTGGATTTATCGCATTTAGCTGCAGATCTTTAATGAGATCTTGTGAATAGATCAGAGAAACAGATCAAGGCCTTTATGGAAGCAGAGGAGCCTTTATGCTCAGTAGCAGGAGATCTTCCACTCCAGCCCAGATCTTCATGGTTTGGTGCACTCTGGGAAGTGCCATGCTGGATCATGTTGGGCATCCAATCGGGCGTTTTGGTTTTCTCTGAGCCGTGTGTGTGTGTGTGTGTGTGTGTCAGGAGAGGCGGAGGAAAAGCTTGTGATCAAAGTGTGTCTGGAAAACTTCCTATTCCTGAATAAAGTCTGATGACGAACGGCATTATGGGATCTCGTGGCGCTCCGGCTGGGTGTGGAGGAGAAAGATCTGTTCATCACTGTTTTCTTTCATCATCTAATATAAACACGGGGTTAAATACCACGTTCTACCTTTCATTCCATCCCCCAAGGCGCGTTTATTAACGAGCAGAATCCGACTGTCGGAATGTCGTATTTAGACGTCTGCAACAACATTCCCGACATGTCCGTGTTGTTGGGTAAAATTTGTCATCATGAGGCGACTCGAGACGGAAAACACCAAACACTTCATTCCTGCATTCGCACATCGACATGACTCTCCATGAAGATCCGCTTTTCCATGGAGTGGGAGTTCTCCTGCCGTAACCCCACTCGGGATGAAGCTCTAGCCTTCCTGGATTCCAGCTCAGGACTTTTCCTGATGTTAGGTTCTCCAGGATCGAACACCAATGGTGTGATGAGGTCTGATCTTTCTCCAGACGCCGCCGGGGCGTAAACGCCGACCCGTGCCACGCCTGACAAACGCTGTCATTGTGTCTCGCCTCCTCGTGGGCGACGAACCGACCCGCACGCTTTCTCCTGTTCCTCGGCCACGTCAGGACCTTCAGGAACACACAGTCTTCTCTCTGTTCTCCCAATGTGTTCATCCGTGTGTCTGATCACGGTCCTGTCGTTGGGTCGACATTTGAAATGGCCATAATATAGCAGGAGATCGTCCACTTCATCCCAAATAAAGCAGATCTTCACAAAGACGCCTTTGTCTCCTACTGGAACGGGTTTTTTTTGGGTCTCCTAGATGAGGTTCAAATGTTTACGGGTGCAAAAGTCAGCCGTCCAAATACTTTTGACACGATAGTTATTTGTCTTGTTGTAAAGCAAAATGATCAAATGTATTGTTAATATTAAGTCCTCATTTGCATAAAAAGTTGTGGAATGTTCTGAAATCCAGCTCTGAGTCTTATTTACACACACACACACACACACACACACACACACACACACGTCTTTATTCTGATCCTGATTGGCTGATCAGATAAGTGCTCAGGTGTATCACATGCTTTTGAAGTGGATTAGGTAATAAATATCCATCCTACTGTGTATTCATTCATTCATTCATTCATTCATTCATTCATCTTCTAGCGCTTTATCCGATCTTCCCTCGGGTCACGGGGAGTCTGTGTCTATCTCAGGCGTCTTTGGGTATTAAGGCAGGATACACCCTGGATGGAATGCCAACCCATCACACACACACACACACACACACACATTCATACACTAGGGACAATTTTCCAAGGTGCCAATCAACCTACCGTGCATGTTTTTGGACCGGGGGAGGAAACCGGGAAACCGGAGAACCCGGAGAAAAACCCCCTGAGACACGGGGAGAACATGCACAAACTCCACACACACACATGGCCGAGACGGGAATCGAACCCGGACCCTGGCGGTGTGAGGTGAACGTGCTAACCACTAAACCACCGTGCCCCCTACTGTGTATTATATTGTTCAAATATTCACCGCTTTCTCATGTCAGATTTGTTTACCAGAGCCTGAAATGTAAATGTAAGTAAACAAAAATAAAACACCATTCTCAAATCAAACACCAGCATCGTTAGGTGCAAAACGAGCCACTGGGTCTTGTCATGTGACCGTTTATAAACACCTCCCCCACCCCCCCACCCATGTGACTCAACATCTCCGGTGTATTAGTACATCTGAGCACACACTATCTCAAACACACACACACACACACACACACACACACACACACACACTCCAGCATCCTGCATTATTTTAATCTTTAAACAAATGATGGAATTTCGAACAAACAATTGCAGGTCATGACGAGGCTTGTGCTAAAGACCTGAGCGAACATCTCCTGGCATGCAGAAAAAACCCTCACACAACACGAGAACCTTCACAAGGCTCATATGACAAGATCAGATAAAAAAAAGTAACATTTTATATTTTATAAATATTATATACTAAATAAATATTATATAGGGTTTTCTTCATTCATTCATTCATTCATTCGTCTTCTAGCGCTTTATCCGATCTTCCCTCGGGTCACGGGGAGTCTGTGTCTATCTCAGGCGTCTATGGGCATTAAGGCAGGATACACCCTGGATGGAATGCCAACCCATCACACACACACACACACACACACACACACACACACATTCATACACTAGGGACAATTTTCCAAGGTGCCAATCAACCTACCGTGCATGTTTTTGGACCGGGGGAGGAAACCGGAGAACCCGGAGAAAAACCCCCTGAGGCACGGGGAGAACATGCACAAACTCCACACACACATGGCCGAGACGGGAATCGAACCCGGACCCTGGTGGTGTGAGGCGAACGTGCTAAACACTAAACCACCGTGCTCTTTTGGGTTTTCTTTCTGTCTTTAAATCTTTTTAACAGTTGCAGGATGAAAAAGTGAACTTGCTCCTGGTTTCTGTTCGCTTTAGTGGAGCTGGAAATGAATTCTGGAGTGAAATAAAGTGTGAAGGACAGAAATCACACCGACACACACTATAGCGTATTTTATTCATGACTATTATTATATTTTCGTACTTTTTTTAGGAACAACTCTTATTTTCAGTATGTTATTATTATTATTATTATTTGTTGTTGTTGTTGTTGTTGCTTTTATAATGAATATAAGAATAGAAAGCTCCTCACCGAGGCAGATCCGATTCCCGTCATGATCCTGCCAGGAGTCCCGATGCTCACTTTATCCCCAAAATACAGAGAGGAGAATAAAAAACACACACACACACCCACACACACACACACACACACACACGGACTGTAACCCGGGACTCCGGATCCAGAACCGAGCAGCAGGCGGACGAAACCCGGTGTGTGTTGTGTGGTGTGTGTGTGTGTGTGTATGTGGTGTGTGTGTGTGTGTGTGTGTGTGTGTGTGTGTGTTCTGATCGGGATTGAAAGCAGCGCACTGGACGGGAGCGCCACCAGCTGTGGAATGCGCCGCAGATGGAAGAATTGCGTGTGTGTGTGCGCATGCGCAGTCGGTTCATACGGACTGAAAAAAACCCGCAGCACGTCATAATAGGTATCGTTCTTCATCTTCTTCTCCTTCATCATCGTCATTATCTGTGACGTCACTAAATCATTCGTTGTCGTTATTTGGAACCAGTTTTTCCTGACCTGATCCCAAACTAACAAATAACAACAACAACAACAACAACAAAACACAAGAATATTACCTAATAAACACAGTCTAGAATTCTTTTGTATTTTTAACATGGTGATGTGAAGATGAGATTTTGTATTTGGTGAACTGAATATTGATGGTTTGATGATTGATGATGATTGATGATGATGATGATGGTGATTATGTTGATGGTGATGATGATGGTGATTATGTTGATGATGATGATGATATGATGATGATGATGATGATGATGATGATGATGATGATGATGATGATGATGATGATGATGATGATGATGATGATGATGATGATGATGATGATGATGATGATGATGGATGATGATGATGATGATGGTGGATGATGATGATGATGATGATGATGATGATGATGATGATGATGATGATGATGATGATGATGATGATGATGATGATGATGATGATGATGATGATGATGATGATGATGATGGTGATGATGATGATGATGATGATGGCTGCTGATATGCTGCTTGATGCCTGACTGCTGCTGGTGCTGCTGATGGTGATGCTTCTGGTGATGCTGATGATGATGGTGATGATGTGGTGATGATGATGCTGTGATGATGATGATGGTGCTGATGCTGCTGTGATGATGATGATGATGATGCTGTGATGATGGGTGATGATGTGATGATGATGATGATGATGGTGCTGATGGTGATGATGATGGTGATGGTGATGATGATGTGATGATGATGGTGATGATGTGATGATGGTGATGATGATGATGATGATGATGTCTGTGATGATGATGGATGTGAGGCTGCTGGTGATGATGCTGCTGATGATGGTGCTGATGGTGATGTTGGTGATGATGATGCTGATGATGGTGATGATGATGATGATGGTGATGATGATGTGGATGATGTGATGATGATGCCCCCTGATGAGCCCTGATGCCCTGGTGATGATGATGAAGTGATGATGATGATGATGATGCCCCCGATGCTGGATGATGATGATGATGAAGATGCCGATGCGTGATGATGCAGCCGCGAAACGAAGAGATGAACGGAAGAGATCCCCGAGATGTGAGGATGAAAGCATGATGAAGATGAAACCCCCGAGAAATGATAATGCCGAAAAGAAAGAGAAAGAAGAAAGAGAAAGCAAGAGAAAGAGAAGAAAGAAGAAGAAGAAAGAAGAGAAAGAAGAGAAATGAGAGAAAGAAGAGAAAGAAAGAAAGAAAAAGAAAGAAGAGAAAGAAGAGAAAGAAGAGAAAGAAGAGAAAGAAGAAAGAAAGAAGAAAGAAAGAAAAAAGAAAGAAGAGAAAAG
>JACRUU010000019.1:1995976-2045976 GCA_030449085.1 Kryptopterus vitreolus | reverse complement strand
CCACAACATCCAGTAGAACATCTACCCAGAAGGAGAGTGGAGCTTCTTATACCAGGCTAAATACGGAACCCTGGAGCACCAAATTCTTTACTTGTTGGATGGAATGTACGGAAGTTCTTCCTGCTTTCCTGCGGAACATTCCAGATCCAGGAGCTCATTTTCGACCATTTTTAGGAGCATTTTTTTTTTTTGGACGAAGCCGGAACCAAAAATAAGGTCTTTTATGGCTGGTTCTTTTCCCCTTCGATCATACGCCTGACTGCACTGAGCAGCCCTCGTGCTTGCATGTGTGTGTGTGTGTGTGTGTGTGTGTGTGTGCCAACATCTAAACATAGACCTTCAGAAGAGAAAAGTCTAAAAGAAGAAAGTGATCATTATCAGGACGTGTCACAAACGCCGTCCCCACCTCAGTGTGATTCAGCCTGAAACAAATACACTTTTTCATTCATTCATTCATTCATCTTCTACCGCTTTTATCCGATCTTCCCTCGGGTCACGGGGAGCCTGTGTCTATCTCAGGAGTCTATGGGCATTAAGGCAGGATACACCCTGGATGGAATGCCAACCCATCGCAGGGCACACACACACACACACACACACACACACACACATTCATACATTAGGGACAATTTTCCAAGGTGCCAATCAACCTACCGTGCATGTTTTTGGACCGGGGGAGGAAACCAGAGAACCCGGAGAAAAACCCCCTGAGGGGAGAACATGCACAAACTCCACACACACATGGCCGAGACGGGAATCGAACCCGGACCCTGGCGGTATGAGGCGAACGTGCTAACCACTAAACCACCGTGCCCCCCCAAATACACTTTTTCTTGTTTTATTTCCTTGATCCTGAAGTGCAGTCTGGTGGACAGGAAGGAGAGGAAATAGGTGGAGATGCTGTGTGTGTGTGTGTGTGTGTGTGTGTGTTAAGCTGAAATCCAACATTTCCACACTCATGATGCCTGACCATAAAAAATTCTCCCTCCTCATCTCCTGAAGGAACAATCCGACGTCCCATCATCATCCGAGAGACGGGATTTATTCAGGAACTATAAATACTAAATCTTTGTATATGTGTGTGTGTGTGTGTGTGTGTGTGTGTGTGTGTGTGTGTAAACGAAAAAGGGTGTAAATTAAACCGCATCCAGTGTTTAAACTGTGAGGGTTATGAAGAATGTGAACTTTTTACCCTCCTACAAGCTTTTGCCCAATATGAGACTTCTGTCCAGAATGGGACATTTTCCACAAAAATGGGGTTTCTGATGTGGTGTAAGTCCAATATGGGGCTTCTTCTCAATATGTGGTGTCTACCAAATATGTGGCGTCTACTCCATATGGGACGTCTACCCAAAATGAGGTGTCTATCCAATATGGGGCTTCTTCTCAATATGGGGCATCTACCCAATATCGGGCATCTACCCAAAATGGGGCGTCTACCCAATATGGGGCTTCTTCTCAATATGGGATGTCTATCCAATATGGGACATCTACCCAAGATGGGGCATCTACCCAAAATGGGGCGTCTACCCAATATGGGACATCTACCCAAGATGGGGCGTCTACCCAATATGGGGCGTCTACCCAATATGGGACATCTACCCAAGATGGGGCATCTACCCAAAATGGGGCGTCTACCCAATATGGGGCTTCTCCTCAATATGGGGTCTATCCAATATGGGTCTACCCAATGGGGCTTCTACCCAATATGGGGCTTCTCCTCAATATGGGATGTCTATCCAATATGGGGCATCTACCCAAAATGGGGCTTCTACCCAATATGAGGCGTCTACCCAATATGGGACGTCTACCCAATATGGGACATCTACCAAATATGGGACATCTACCTAAAATGGGACGTCTACCCAATATGGGACGTCTACCGAATATGGGACATCTACCCAAAATGGGGTGTCTACCCAATATGACTTTCCCACTAAAATGTGGCATTGCTTCAGTCCATCATCTGCTGAACATTCCTGTATCCTCTCATCATGAACTTTGTGTCTGTTATGAGGTTCAGTCTGTGTGGCGGAACTGAAGACCGATTTTTATCCACAGAGAAAATATAAAAACAAATAACGTAAAAATGCTTTAATATCAGTCCTATTTACATCCACTCATTTTTACACAAGGGTGCCAATACTTCTGGAAAGTCACTTATGACGATGCTGATGGTCGTGTGATGGATATACTACATCCACGCCGCTCTCGTGACGTCCTCGCGGCGTCGGTGGAGTGGTCATGTGACCGGCGGTCCGGTGGGAGAAGGAGGAGGGCGTTGAGTTTTATGACGGTGTTGGCGAAGTCCACCAGATCCACAAAGTCCGAGGTGATGATGTTTACGCCGTTCACGCCTGGTTTCTGTGACTCCACCCACGTCAGGATGACCGGCAGGTTCCTGTACGAGACAGGAAACGCATCGTGAAGGTCGAGAGAGAGAGAGAGAGAGGGAGCAGAGAGAGAGAGGAGGAGAGAGAGAGAGAGAGAGATCGGAGAGAGAGAGAGAGGGAGAGAGAGAGAGAGAGAGGGAGAGAGACTTTTTTGACTTTTTTGTTCCTTTATTGACATAAGTCATGAATAATTCCATGATGCTAAGTCATTGTTGACTTATTTAGTCAAATAAATAGATAAATAAGTAAATAAATAAATAAATAAAAACATGAATAAAAATAAATAACAGTTTGGGGTAATGTATGGACATCAATAAAAAGAAATGTCTTAATTATTCATTGTAGCTCTGGTGTAAAAAACAGTTCATCATCTATGACGCGAGAGGAGAGAGAGAGAGGGAGAGAGAGAGAGAGAGAGAGACAGAGGGAGACAGAGAGAGAGGGAGAGAGAGAGAGAGATATATCTAGTTTGAGATATGATAGGGGGAGAGATCGAGAATAAGGAGAGAGGGAGAGAGAGGGAACAGAGTGGGGGGGGGAAGGGGGATTTTAATGTTATATATAGATATCTTTCTCTCTTATCTCTCTCTATCTTTTTCTCTCTATCTTTCTTTCGCTCTATCCTATCTCTATTTTCTCTCTATACTCTATTGTTTCTCTCTCTCTCTCGTTTCTCCTCTCTGTCCCGAGAGATCTTTCTCAGTGCTAGCTCTAATATCGCTTATTTATCTCTTATTTTTTTGCTCGCTCTATAGATCGATATATTTTTATATCTAGTATACTACTCTCAGAGCATTGATATCCAGTTGATGCATCTCGTGTTATCCTCTATTGCGACCCTCTTCTTCTCTTCTCTCTCTCTTCTCTCTCTTTTCTCTCTCTCTTCTCTCTCTCTCCCTCTCCTTTTTCTCTCTTCCTCTCGTTTTCTCTCTCTCTCTCTCTCTTTCTCTCTCTCTCTCTCGCTCTTTTTCTCTCTCTCTCTTTTTTTCTCTCTTTTTTTCTTTCTTTCTCTCTCTCTCTCTTCTCTCTTTTTCTCTCTCTCGCTTTTTTTTTCTCGCTCTTTCTCTCTCTCTTCTCTCGTCTTTTGCGGCTCTCTCTCTCGCTCTCGGTGGCTCTCTCTCTCTCTCTGCTCTTTTCTCTCTCGCGTCGCTGTTTTCTACTCTCTCCGCGTCTCTCTCTTTTTCCGCTCTCTCTCTTTCGACTTTCTCTCTCATCTCCTCTCGCTCTTTTTCCTCTCTCTCTCCTCTGTCTCGGGGCGCTCTCACCGCTCGCGCGCGGTGATCTCTCTCTCGAGTCGGTTGCTCGCAGCGCCGCGAAGTCTTTTTCCTGAGGCCTCAAAATGTAGTATCCGGGAATGATCTTGGAATAACAAACATTCCCGCTTCCTCATGCTCAGGCACAATTCCTGCCAGACGGATGATCATGTGACCTGGTCATCCACTACTCCACCACACACACACACACACACACACACACACACCACACACACACACACACACACACACACACACGCACTCTTTCTGACCTGTGAATCATGAAACCGTATAACCACTATTCCCATGATCATTTAGACTAGTGTGCGCACAGTGGCGCCTAGCGGCCATTAAAAGAACTGCACCTCACAAATATGGACGTGCGGTTTTCATTACAAACGTCTCACAACATTAAAACAACATTCTTACAACATGCACAGCCCAAAGGATGCACAGACTGCCCAACAACACGTAGAATCGTATTCTTCATGTACATCTGTTAATGCATTACTATGCACTGTGTTATAATGATATTAATAAATAATACATAATATAATAGAACTATTAAATTAAATGTTATATTGACTGGAAGGCACATAAAGTCCTGCAAATTCATTCATTCATTCATTCATCTTCTATCGCTTTATCCGATCTTCCCTCGGGTCACGGGGAGTCTGTGTCTATCTCAGGCGTCTATGGGCATTAAGGCAGGATACACCCAGGATGGAATGCCAACCCATCGCAGGACACACACACACACACACACACACACACGCACACACACACATTCTACACTAGGGACAATTTTCCAAGGTGCCAATGCCAATCAACCTACCGTGCATGCTTTTGGACCGGGGGAGGAAACCGGAGAACCCGGAGAAAAACCCCCTGAGGCACGGGGTAGAACATGCACAAACTCCACACACACATGGCCGAGACGGGAATCGAACCCGGACCCTGGCGGTGTGAGGCGAACGTGCTAAACACTAAACCACCGTGTCCCTGTCCTGCATATTAAGACCCTGTAATATCGCAATAAAAGGATATAAGCATGCCTACATCATATCATATAAGGGACTGACACTGGAGACTCCTTCCTAATCAGGAGGTCTCCTGACACCGTAAACTCACTTCTCCACGAGGTAGCTGCGCAGCCCCTGGACCAGGCCTCTGACGATGGTCTTGATGCGAGGAGTGAGGATGGCTTGCGACACGTGGAAGCTGCCGTATCTGGCTCTCTCTCCCAGCGTGGTCTCCAGGAACTGGATGAGTTTGGTGGTGTCGGTGGTGTTGGCCCACGGCGCCGGGATTTTACTGCCGGGCCACATGAGGGGACACGTTCCAGCACACGGGTGATGATAAAACACCAGGACCTGCGAGAGAGAGAGAGAGAGAAGCGAATGCAAACGAGTGCAATGAACATCCTTCCTTTCCTTCTTAGATCTGTCAGTACCTGGTGCTTCTTCTCCCACAGGAAGTCCAGCGTGACGTCCTCCACAACGCTGACCTTGCACAGCTTGGATCCAAACACCTCCTTCAGCATGTTGATGAGATAGCGGTGGTGCTCGGCGTCCATGGCGTAGTGGTGATTGAAGTCCAGGAAGATGACCTCTTTGCGGTGGGCGTTCAGGAAGGCGTTGATGTCGTTGAGTCCGTCTCGCACCCGCAGCCCGAACAGGCCGTGAATGAAGTAAACCTCGAGGTCCGTTTCTCCGGGTTTGGACGAGACCCTGAGGTCGAAGTAGCGGATTCCACCTTCCAGCTGCTCCCTGAAGGTCAGATTCTGAGTCATGGACCATTTCTTCATGACTTTTTTGGCCAGCAGGCGGAAAAAGGCCGCCAGGTATTTGACGAAGGCCTTCTGATCGGGTCCGACCGGCGCCTGCTCGTCCACCCAGAAACTAAACGAGTCGTGAGAACCTGAAGTGTACAGCAGAACCACATGGATAAGTTCTACCCTAAAGGAGAGGTTTGTCATGCTTAGCGCCATCTAGTGGGTGCACAAATCACAACAAAAATCCGGATGCGAAATGTTCTGCAACACGGAATTCTACCGCTATATCCGATCTTCCCTCGGGTCACGGGGATTCTGTGTCTATCTCAGGCGTCTATGGGCATTAAGGCAGGATACACCCTGGATGGAATGCCAACCCAATACACACACACACACACATACACACACAGATTCATACACTAGGGACAATTTTCCAAGGTGCCAATCAACCTACCGTGCATGTTTTTGGACCGGGGGAGGGGGAGGAGGAAACCGGAGAAACCGGAGAAAAAACCCCCTGAGACACGGGGAGAACATGCAAAAACTCCACACACACATGGCCGAGACGGGAATCGAACCCGGACCCTGGTGGTGTGAGGCGAACATGCTAACCACTAAACCACCGTGTCCCCCTGAACAACACGAGGGTGTAAAAAATATCAGGTATCTCTCCATACTTCTGAAGGTATGAAGATGATGGAAAGTATGGAAAGACGTTTGATTGCGTGCCCCTACCCAGAATAATACTAACAGAAATAAAGTCTGTAAACAAATAAACACTTCTCTTTGTGAAGGTGATGTTGGAGATAATGTGGTGACCTTCAGACCCACCAGGCACGGCCAGGTATTTGAGCGGCATGGCGCTGAGCTCGGGACACAGGGAACCCATCCAGTCCGCGTTACTGACGTCACCCGTCGGCCTCGTCTTCATCTCGTCACAGGAACACGTCCGGATTCATCATTTCTAATCTGGTGTCCACGAAAGTGCTGCGAGGCTCCTCCTGAGCGCGACTCGAACACAGCGAGCGTTTCTCACACTGTTAATCGGATTAGTTCTAATCGCTCTCTTTATCCGCTCTGCTTTCCTCACTAAACATGGGTGGAGGGGGGGGGGGTGTTTGAGAGTAACCCCCGTTCCTCAGATGGTGTTCACCAATAAGAAGCAAGTATTTCAAAAGTGTCAAGAGATTTCTCACTGTGGCGTCCCAGACACTTTTGTTTTGACACAGTGTGATGTAGTTTTGGATTTAATGTGCTCTTAATAATAATAACTTTCATTTAAAAACTGCGTTTTGTGTTTACTGGTGCTATGGTTGACTGATATTTCAATTTTGTTCGATGAGCCGAGACGTTCTAGCGTCACAAACATGCAAAAAGAAATAGGAAATCGGGAAGGGGGCCAACACTTTTTCACACTGCTGACTAAACAGAAAGCTCATTCATTACCTCTGAATGAATCATTATAGAGCATTATACATATCCACGTGTGGAGATGACTTCACTAAGAGCGTATACAGAGAAAAAAGAAAAGGGCCGAGTACTGAGCCTTGTGGGACACCAGTGGTGAATCTGCAGGGAGCAGATGTAGATGTTGCCTGCTATGAGCGAGTTTCCATGTAGGAAGAAAAGTATCTAACACCTGCTGCAAATGTGTGTGTGTGTGTGTGTGTGTGTAGTGTGTATATGTGTGTGTGTGTAGTGGGTGTGTGTGTGCAGTGTGTGTGTATGTGTATGTGTGGGTGTGTATGTGTGTGTGGGTAGGTTGTGTGATTGTAAGTGTGTGTGTGTGTGTGTTTGTGTGTGTGTGTGTGTGTGTGTGTGTGTGTGTGTGTGTGTGTGTGTGTGTGTGTGTGTGTATGTGTGTGTGTATGTGTGTGTATGTGTGTGTGTGTGTGTATGTGTGTGTATGTGTGTGTGTGTGTATGTGTGTGTGTGTGTGTGTGTGTGTGTGTGTGTGTGTGTGTGTGTGGTATGTGTGTGTGTGTGTGTGTGTGTGTGTGTATGTGTGTGTGTGTGTGTGTGTAGTGTGTGTGTGCCGGTGTGTGTGTGTGTGTGTTATGTGTGTGTATGTGTGTGTATGTGTGTTGTGTGTATGTGTGTGTGTGTGTATGTGTGTGTGTGTTGAGTGTGTGGGTGTATGTGGTGTGTAGTGTGTACGTGTGTTTTGTGTGTGTGTGTGTATGTGTGTGTGTGTCTGTGTGGGTTGTGTGATGTGTGCTGTGGTGTGTGGTGTGTGTATGTGTGTGTGTGTCCGTCGGTTGTGTATGTGTGTGTGTATGTGTGTGTGTGTGTCTGTGTGTGTGTGTGTATGTGTGTGTATGTGTGTGTAGTGCTCTGTGGGTGTGTGTGTATGGTGTTGTGTGTGTGTGTGTGTGTGTGTGTGTAGGTGTGTGTGTGTGTGTATGTGTGTGTGTGTGTGTGTGTGTGTGTGTGTGTATGTGTGTGTGTGTGTATGTGTGTGTATGTGTGTGTAGTGTGTATGTGTGTGTGTGTGTGTGTATGTATGTGTGTGTGTGTGTGTGTGTGTGTGTTCAAGTACGATATTTTAAAATGGTAAACATGCATATTAAATAAGGAGAAGAAAAGAAATGAACCACGATGGAACAATGACTTGTAGGAAAAAATTAATTGGTTGTTTGTACACACACACACACATACACACACACACACACACACACACACACACACACAGGTACTTCCTGTGTTAAAGTACAGCACTCAGCAGAAGATATGTAGTAGTTTAGCCGTAGCTTCAGCAGCACAAACACCACCAGCGATGGATCTTCTTCTTTTCTGAACTTTGTTTTGAGGAACATTTTTTTTTACAGATCTGCTTTTTTTTTCTTCGAGGTTCGCTTTTATTTTTGTGCGTCACTTCAGGAGGATTGTGTTTGCAGTTCCTGTGGAGTGTTGAGGTGGAAGAACCAGAGGTGATGGCGAGCAATTATCCAATCTGCTACCACGGGTCCATCACCAGAGAGCGATGTGAGGAGATCCTGGGGGCCAAGAAAAAAAAGAAAAAAGATGGATCGTATCTCATCCGGGAAAGCGAGACCATCAGTGGAGCTCTGTGTCTCTGCGTTTAGTGAGTTCCTTCACCACTGAACTTCTCATGTATTTCTCAGGTTTAACGCTTTCAAAAATAAATACAAAAAGCCATTAAGTGGGGTATATATATATATATATATATATTTTTTTTAATTCATATATATATATATAATTTTTTAATTACTTATTTGTTTATTTATTATTTATTTTTAATTAATATACATTTTTTTAAAAATAAATATACATACAAAATTTTTTTTTTGAAATTATTTATATATATTTTTGAAATTATTATTTATTTATTTTTAATTAATATACATATTTTTATAACTATACATACAAAAATACATACTTTTATTTCACTTTCTCACACTAAAACTCACACAACAAATGAAGATCACTTCAAGATATCCGAACGTTTTGTTATTATATTATAGATTAAATATTAGAATTTAAATAAAATAAAACAAAATCTAACAGGGTTTTTTTTTTTATTTTATTTTGGATTTTCATATTTGAACTTTTTTCCCCTGAGCGCGTTGTTTAAAAATGTTTTTCATTCATTCATTCATTCATTCATCTTCTACCGCTTTATCCGATCTTCCCTCGGGTCACGGGGAGTCTGTGTCTATCTCAGGCGTCTATGGGCATTAAGGCAGGATACACACTGGATGGAATGCCAACCCATCGCAGGGCACCACACACACACACACACACACATTCATACGCTAGGGACAATTTTCCAAGGTGCCAATCAACCTACCGTGCATGTTTTTTGGACCGGGGGAGGAAACCGGAGGAGAACCCGGGGAAAAACCCCCTGAGGCACGGGGGGGGAGAACATGCACAAACTCCACACACACATTCCCGAGACGGGAATCGAACTCGGATCCTGGCGGTGTGAGGCGAACGTGCTAACCACTACGCCACCGTGCCCCCTTGTTTTTTCAATAAAATAAAATAAAAAATAAATACAAAAAAAACTAACTAAAAATATATACATATATTTAAATGCATTTCCTTTTTTGTTTCACTAAAAATGGAAATAAATAAATAAAACAAATTTTATATATATATATATATAAATTCGTTTCCTTTTTTCACTTAAACTGAAATAGAATTCAAAGTGAAATAACTTTTTTTTTTTTTTTTAATTAATGTGGCTTTAAAAAAAATTTATGTAAAATAACAGAAGACACTTGATATAATCAGTTGTTAATCATTAAATGCGAAATAACTAATTTGTACAAATTTAAAAATTGTTTTTATTTTATTAATATCTAATTAAAAGCAAAATAAAAGTTTTATGTCACGGCTTTATTTATTTATTTGTTTCTTTGTTCGACTTTCAGTCTATCTTGATGAATTGGTGTAAATGTGCACAACCTTGGAATGTATAAATAATATTTATTTGTTTGTTTGTTTGCACATTTATTTGTATGCTTATATGTATTACAGAATAAAAAAACGCATGTTTTCCTGTTAAACACGTTTCCTTGATTTGTTTCTTTCAGCAAAAAGAAAGTGGTGTATACATACAGGATCCTGCAATCTCACACTGGATATTACACTTTACAGGTGAGTGAGGTGTGTGTGTGTGTGTGTGTGTGTGTGTGTGTGTGTGTGTGAGATCCCTCTTATCTGTTACATATAATGCATGCAAGATGTTTTACAGATTCTCGTATCATTATTAATAAACTCGATTTGAGAGTTTCTGGTCAGTTTTGTTAAACCGGAGAATAAAATTCTTCTTTTGTGAATCGTTTCTGACATCATTAAAAACACAAAAACATAAAATATCAGAATATTATCGAAGCAGTGATGCAGTGAAGCAGTGATGCAGTGATGCAGTGATGCAGTGAGTGAAGCAGTGATGCAGTGATGCAGTGATGCAGTGATGCAGTGAATGCAGTGAATGCAGTGAAGCAGTGAAGCAGTGGTGCAGTGGATCAGTGTGCAGTGATGCAGTGAATGCAGTGAAGCAGTGAAGCAGTGATGTAGTGAAGCAGTGAAGCAGTGATGCAGTGATGTAGTGATGCAGTGATGCACTGATGTGGTGATGCAGCAGAGCAGTGATGCAGCGAAGCAGAGAAGCAGTGAAGCAGAGAAGCAGTAAAGCAGTGAAGCATTGATGCAGTGAAGCAGTGATGTAGTGAAGCAGTGATGCAGTAATACAGTGATGCAGTGATGTAGTGAAGCAGAGAAGCAGTAAAGCAGTGAAGCAGTGATGCAGTGAAGCAGTGATGCAGTAATACAGTGATGCAGTGATGCAGTGAAGCAGTGAAGCAGTGAAGCAGTGAGTGAGCAGTGAAGCAGTGAGGCAGTGATGCAGTGAAGCAGTGATGCAGTGATGTAGTGAAGCAGTGATGTAGTGAAGCAGTGATGCAGTGATGTAGTGAAGCAGTGATGCAGTGATGTAGTGAAGCAGTGGTGCAGTGATGCAGTGAAGCAGTGAATGCAGTGATGTAGTGAAGCAGTGATGTAGTGATGCAGTGATGTGCAGTGAAGCAGTGATGAAGCAGTGAAGCAGTGAATGCAGTGAAGATGAAGCAGTGATGCAGTGATGTAGTGAAGCAGTGAAGCAGTGATGTAGTGAAGCAGTGATGCAGTGGTGCAGTGGTGCAGTGATGCAGTGAAGCAGTGATGCAGTGAAGCAGTGATGTAGTGAAGCAGTGATGCAGTGATGTAGTGAAGCAGTGATGTAGTGAAGCAGTGGTGCAGTGATGTAGTGAAGCAGTGATGCAGTGATGTAGTGAAGCAGTGGTGCAGTGATGTAGTGAAGCAGTGGTGCAGTGATGTAGTGAAGCAGTGGTGCAGTGATGCAGTGATGTAGTGAAGCAGTGATGTATTGATGTAGTGAAACAGTGATGCAGTGAAGCAGTGGTGCAGTGAAGCAGTGGTGCAGTGGTGCAGTGATGCAGTGAAGCAGTGATGCAGTGATGCAGTGATGCAGTGATGCAGTGAATGCAGTGTAGTGAAGCAGTGATGCAGTGATGTAGTGAAGCAGTGATGCAGTGATGTAGTGATGTAGTGAAGCAGTGATGCAGTGATGCAGTGAATGCAGTGATGCAGTGATGTAGTGAAGCAGTGATGTAGTGAAGCAGTGAAGCAGTGATTGATGCAGTGAAGCAGTGAATGCAGTGATGCAGTGATGCAGTGATGTAGTGAAGCAGTGATGTAGTGAAGCAGTGATGTATTGATATAGTGAAGCAGTGAAGCAGTGATGCAGTGATGCAGTGAAGCAGTGATGCAGTGATGCAGTGAATGCAGTGAAGTGCAGTGATGCAGTGATGTAGTGAAGCGCCGTTTCTCGATTGACTTCTCGCTCTGATCACACTCACAGGAAACAGAGTTTAGTGATAAGCGCAGATTTCCAACTCAAATAAATTCAAATATACTTCAACTTTGTTGTTATTTTGAGTTTAGCACAAATCTGCGAATAAAGTGAAGAGAAAGCCGTGAGATTAAGAGGCAGAGAAACAGACAGACAGACAGAGAGAGAGAGAGAGAGAGAGAGAGAGAGAGAGAGAGAGATTGTGCGATATTTCCACAGGAAGTATTGTATGTGTGTGTGTGTGTGTGTGTGTGTGTGTGTGTGTGTGTGTGTGTGTGTGTGTGTGCGTACATTTTTTTTACATCATCGTTTAACATGGCATACAAAAAAAGAGTGCATGCATTCATTCATTTTCATTACAGTACATTTTCATTCACTTATATGAATATAACATTCCGCTGAAATATTTTGCTGTATCTCACTAGTTGGAGATGTTGTTGTTGTTGTTGTTGTTGTTGTTGTTGTTGATCCCAGAGCAGTTCAGTAGGATATAGGAGCAGTGACTGGGCAGGACATTCCATGATAGTTAACACTCCAGACATCTCTCTAAATAACAGACGTATTTGTGTCTTTCTCTCATCGAAGATCCGTTTTCTCAGAATGTCTCCGAGACGTATTGTCTCAGGGTTATTGTGGTAATGACACGGGTGTGAAACAGACAGAGAGAGAGAGAAAGAGAGAGAGAGAGAGAGAGAGAGAGAGAGAACATGTTTATATCTGATGTCGGCTAAATGACAGCAGGAAGTGATTTCACAGACCTTAAAGCTAAAAAAAAAAGTGTTGATGGTCATTTTGTGCGATATGAGAGGAAATAAACACACCATGACACTACAAAACGTGCCCTGCGAGATGCACTTCAATCCAGTTAAAGTGTATTCAAATCACGCAAAAAGAAAAAGAATGCGTGAAACTAACGTTAATTCCTTTAACCAGACAAACATGTACCGTTTTCAACTTTATAAACACAAGATCAAGTCCTGACATTTACAGCATTTTTGCAGTCGCTCTTATCCAGAGCAAATTACAACTGAGGGTTAAGGGCCTTGCTTAAGGGCCCACTAGTGGCCGTTTTTGTGATGTTGAGATTTGAACCTGCAACCTTCTGGTCCAGAGGCCAATGCCTTAACCACTGAGCCTTAACCACCTCAAAAGGAATTCATATTTTCTATGATTAATGTTCTTAATGTAATATTTATAGTCTGTATGCGCAGTACATTTACATTTGTGGCATTTGGCAGATCAGATGCCTTTATATCCAGAGCGACTTACAACTGAGCAATTGAGGGTTAAGGGCCTTACTCAAGGGCCCACTAGAGGATGGTGCTGGAATTTGAACCTGTGATCTTCTGGTCCGTAGGCCACTGATCCACCACCTCCCAGTACAGTGCAATATAGCACAGAATGTGCAGTGTGAGTTTTTAAAAGACTTTAATTCATGGTAGCAAACACTTCTCTTTTCTCTTTCGTCTGGGCGGCGAAAAACTTGAGAAGACTCAGTGTTCATGGAAACCGCAATATATATATATATATATGGGGTACAGTGGCTTAGTGGCCACACTTTCAGCGTTTCTTTCTCGAAGTGTTTAGCACGTTCGATTCACACCGCCAGGGTCCGGGTTCGATTCCCGTCTCGGCCATGTGTGTGTGGAGTTTGTGCATGTTCTCCCCGTGCCTCAGGGGGTTTTTTCTCCGGGTTCTCAGGGGTTTCCTCCCCCCGGTACAAAAACATGCACGGTAGGTTGATTGGCACCTTGGAAAATTGTCTCTAGTGTGTATGAATGGGTGTGTGTGTGTGTGTGTGTGTGTGTGTGTGTGTGTGTGTGTGTGTGTGTGTGTGGTGATGGGTTTGGCATTCCATCCAGGGTGTATCCTGCCTTAACGCCCATAGACGCGCTGCCTGAGATAGACACAGACTCCCCGTGACCCGAGGGAAGATCAAAAAGGATAAAGCGCTAGAAGATGAATGAATGAATGAATGAATATATATATATATATATATATATATTGAATATAGCCCCATATTGAATTCTCTGTCTCGTTAGGGTTAAAGTTTTACGTTCCATGTGACCAAAACATAAGTAAACATGGTATGGAGAGAGTGAGTTTCGGAAAAACACAGAGCAGTTGTGTTGTGGTTTGTGTTGCGTGTTTTGTGGACAGAACAATAAAGTGGTGAAATCAAGCATTGGCACGAATGATAACCTCCCACTTCATGTCTGTCTCCGACTCGTGCATTCATCACTAAATTATTCATCTCATTCATTATTCGCGAGTAGCCGAGCATTTCTTTTGTGTTAAATTGAATGATTACAGTTTATTAGATGATATTTATTAATAAATTAAATTGAATGATTAGTGTAGTTAGGATACTTGCACATATCGAGGTCATGTTGGTATTTTACATTCTATACTGCACACTACCTTTATATTATTTTATTAAGGAGAAGGTTTTAAACTAATGATGTTTGAAATTAAATAGTGTTTTTTAACGGGATTTTCAGGGTTTTTTCAGGGTTTTTTCACAATTTATGAGTGAATTCGGGTGTTTTTATCGACACTGATATCTTGTCGGTGAGGCACGGTGGTTTAGTGTTTATCACGTTCGCCTCACACCGCCAGGGTCCGGGTTCGATTCCCGTCTCGGCCATGTGTGTGTGGAGTTTGTGCATGTTCTCCCCGTGTCTCAGGGGGTTTTTTTCCTCCGGGTTCTCCGGTTTCCTCCCGGTTTTTTTTCCTCCCCCGGTCCAAAAAAACATGCACGGTAGGTTGATTGGCACCTTGGAAAAATTGTCCCTAGTGTATGAATGTGTGTGTGTGTGTGTGTCCTGTGATGGGTTGGCATTCCATCCAGGGTGTATCCTGCCTTAATGCCCATAGACGCCTGAGATAGACACAGACTCGCCGTGACCCGAGGGAAGATCGGATAAAGCGCTAGAAGATGAATGAATGAATGAATAATATCTTGTCGCTAATTTGTTTTCTCTTCGTTTTCTCTCTACGTTTTTTTTGTGTGCAGTTTTTATGCTCGGATTAAAGTTGTTGTCTGTTTTGTTTTTGTTTTGCTCAGTCTCGGTAATCACAATGCGAGCTCGCTTTTGCTTTTCCCAGGCGTGTGCAGGCGTGAAGGAGAGATTTTTTAAGAATCTGGAGGATCTCGTTCAGCACTACAAGAAGAGAAATCAGGGTTTAGCGTCGCGTCTCCGGCACGCAGTGAAACGCAAGCAGGTGGAGGAGGAATCAGTGCCGGTCTACGACGAGCCGGATTACGAAAGTGAGCCCAAACAAACAAACAAACAAACAAACATATTTTAATGCTATTCATTTGAGATTTTAACTCATAAAAATGCCTTTTAAAAAATTCATTCTTGTTCTTGTCACAGATGTGGATGCGTCTTCCGAGTACGTCGAAGTGCTGCCAGATTGACATACTGTATGTAAATAAATAAATAAACAAACAGTGTAAATGTTGTACATTTTTACCATGTTTTATATGTAAATAATATAAAATCTTCTGTTTGTTTCTGATTGTACTTTTTTGCTTGCCTTCAGATAAATAAACACATCAATATTTTGTAAACCAGTTGTTTTATTATTTTAATATGATCATTTTACATGCAGGGAAAAATACTTTGAGTTAATAATTGAACAAACCAAAAAACAAACAAACACTGTTTTTGGACACATGAGCGTAAAGATTTGAACCTTTAATCCTGATTTCCTGTTATAATAAACTCCAGTGGAATGTTAATTCAGTCCCAGGTGTGTTCGAGGTTCTGCAGGAGGTTCCTGTGATGACGTTCTGGAGCGTTCACACTCATCCCAAAGATCTTCATTCATTCATCTTCTACCGCTTTATCCGATCTTCCCTCGGGTCACGGGGAGCTTGTGTCTATCTCAGGCCTCTATGGGTATTAAGGCAGGATACACCCTGGATGGAATGCCAACCCATCGCAGGTCACATATACTCATACACACACATTCACACACACTAGGGACACAATTTTCCAAGGTGCCAATCAACCTACCGTGCATGTTGTTGGACCGGGGGAGGAAACCGGAGAACCCGGAGAAAAACCCCCTGAGGCACGGGGAGAACATGCACAAACTCCACACACACACACATGGCCGAGACGGGAATCGAACCCGGATCCTGGCGGTGTGAGGCGCAAAGATCTTTGATAAGATTATTAACATTATAGCAGGAGATCTTCTTCTCCAACACACTGATATTTCTCCTGCTGGAACAGATTTAAGTCTCCTAATTCGAGTGGAGGGAAAATTTCATTCCAGTGCATCCGATAATGTCCTGCATGCTTGTGCATGTGTGTGTGTGTGTGTGTGTGTGTGTGTGTGTGTGGTGATGTATAAGTGTGTAAACTGTACCAGTTCACAGGGTTGGTTTGGTTAACCACGCAAATGTTTCCGTTCCCCTTGTATAAAGGCTCCGGAGTGGAAAGAGACCATTTGACATATTATTAGTAACATGGGGGAAAGTTTGTTGGTGTCACAGTATCCGTTTGTCATCATGGATTATTTTTGTATCGATAAAGATCAATATAAAAGCAAAAAATATATAAAGCAGCAGAGATATAAAATATATTTATTTATTTACGATTTTTTAGACACGTGATGCAGGCAGGAGGTTCATTCATGCATTCAGTCATTCATTCATTCATTCATTCATCTTCTAGCGCTTTTTTATCCGATCTTCCCTCGGGTCACACGGGGAGTCTGTGTCTATGTCTATCTCAGGCGTCTATGGGCATTAAGGCAGGATACACCCTGGATGGAATGCCAACCCATCACACACACACACACACACACACACACACACACATTCATACACTAGGGACAATTTTCCAAGGTGCCAATCAACCTACCGTGCATGTTTTTGGACCGGGGGAGGAAACCGGAGAACCCGGAGAAAAACCCCCTGAGGCACGGGGAGAACATGCACAAACTCCACACACACATGACCGAGACGGGAATCGAACCCGGACCCTGGCGGTGTGAGGCGAACGTGATAAACACTAAACCCCCGTGCCTCCATGCAGGAGGTTCGAGACTTTTAATTGTCATTTCTTTTAATTGCAATGAATTTTCTGGTTTATTGTGATTATTCTTTACAAATCTAATCATAAGCATATATATTATTATTATTATTATTACGATATTATTATTATTATTATTATTATTATTATTATTATTATTATTATTGGCAGTTGAACTAGTTGAACTATTTTTTTAATCGATCAATCAATTTGAAGTATGGTGAATACATAAAAAATATGTGGACAAATATACACATGTACACATGCATGCATTAACTATTATTATTATTATTATTATTAGTATCATACTAAAACTATACATGCATAAATAACATAAAAAGTACAAGGATGATAATAACTGTATTGCATTATTATATGAATTCGAGTTTATTATTACAGTTTATTGTTATTTATGTTTATTTATGTTTATTTATGTTTATTTGTTGTTTCCATTCTGGAGCCTCTGAGCTGCAGGCGGGTGGGCGTGGCTAAGAGTCTGCTGGATCATTTCGTCGGCTCTGTAGGGTGGATGTGGTTTCATTACATATTCGTAATATACATTATCACAATTAATGCTAAGAAAATAAAGAATCTGATAAATAATCTTAATATTTTAAAGGTATTTCGTTCAGAGAAATCGTTTAATCAAGACAATTTTAGACACATTCAGTTGCCCGCGTTTTTTTGGCTCCCCCTCCCCGGCGATGAAAATGGACTGTTCCGGCGGCGCTTTGAAGTTGAAGCGGGAGGCTCGAGCTGAAAGATCGGAGCGGTTTTTTTTACTTGTTTATTTAACAATAAAATTAATTATTATTATTATTATTTTATAAATAGGGTCAGGCTAAGAATACACGCTTGTTGTCAGGAGATTAAAATCGTTATCCTGTTTAGAAATGTGCGTAAGTAAATAAGCTAGTCACTGAATGAACTTGTAAACATTGCTAGCTAGCTGGTGAGGTCATTCGATGCGGGGTGAAAGGTCACCTGTGTTCACACCGCTTCTTATCGATTCGAATTAATATTGAATTATATTAGCAGTGTATCCCCCCCCCCATTCATCCCGGGATGGACGTTATAACGTGTCTGAAGTCTCTGCTTATGGGGATTCGGCAGTACAACAGCAGCCGAGGCGCCGTGGACGCGACCCTGCTGCAGAAACAGATCCAGGTGCGTTCACATGTGCACGGTAAACACGCCGGTTTCAGCGTGTACACATCTACATCCACACTCTCTCCTGTAGTGCTGAGAGGAATGAAGGACTGTGATGTTTCTGCAGGACGTGTCTGCGTTAAAGTGCTCCAGGATCTTATCTTCAGGACAGGTTCTTCCCAGTGAGTGTCTGAACGCGCTGCTGGAACTGGCTGGAGATCCGAACACCAGTCCTGCTCTTACCGGGAGCGTCCTGTCTCTGCTCGGACAGCTGGGTACTCTCCGTCTGTCTGATCTCAGTCTGTCTGGTTTTATGTCCGTTGTAGATCTGTCTGATCGTCGTCTGTTCAATCTCGCTCTGTGGTTTTTCTCATTTGTTCTCTCTGTCTAATCTCTGATGTCCCTCTGTCTGATCTCACACTGTACTCTGAATGTTTTCTTTGTCTGATCTCACACTGTACTCGGAATGCTTTCTTTGTCTGATCTCACACTGTACTCGGAATGTTTTCTTTGTCTGATCTCACAATGTACTCGGAATGCTTTCTTTGTCTGATCTCACACTGTACTCGGAATGTTTTCTTTGTCTGATCTCCCTCTGTCTGATCTCACACTGTACTCAGAAGGTTTCTTTTGTCTGATCTCACAATGTACTCGGAATGCTTTCTTTGTCTGATCTCACACTGTTCTCGGAATGCTTTCTTTGTCTGATCTCACACTGTACTCGGAATGTTTTCTTTGTCTGATCTCCCTCTGTCTGATCTCACACTGTACTCAGAAGGTTTCTTTTGTCTGATCTCACAATGTACTCGGAATGCTTTCTTTGTCTGATCTCACACTGTACTCGGAATGTTTTCTTTGTGTGATCTCCACCTGTCTGATCTCACACTGTATTCTGAATATTTTCTTTCTCTGAGCTCCCTCTGTCTGATCTCACACTGTACTCGGAATGTTTTCTTTGTCTGATCTCACACTGTACTCAGAAGGTTTCTTTTGTCTGATCTCACAATGTACTCGGAATGCTTTCTTTGTCTGATCTCACACTGTATTCTGAATATTTTCTTTCTCTGATCTCCCTATGTCTAATCTCACACTGTACTCAGAATGTTTTGTTTCTCTGATCTCCCTCTGTCTAATCTCACACTGTACTCGTAATGTTTTGTTTCTCTGAACTTTGTTTGTCTGATCTCAGTCTCTCTGATTTCTGCTTGTCTGGTTTACTTCAGTTTTATCTCTGCCTACCTGATTTCGCCCTGTTCGATCTGCCTGTCTGATCTCCCTCTGTCTAATCTCACACTGTACTCAATGTTTTGTTTATCTGATCCTTGTTTGTCTGATCTCCACCTGTCTGACCTCACACTGAATTCATAATGTTTTGTTTATCTGATCTCAGTCTATTTTTATCTCTGTCTGATCTCTGCCTGTGTGATCTCGCGCTGTACTCAGAATGTTTTGTTTGTCTGATCCGGTTTCTGCGTGTCTGGTTTACCTCAGTTTTATCTCTGCGTCTGATCTCACACTAGACTCGGAATGTTTTGTCCCTGCAGTGTCTGATGATGAGAGTAAAGAGGTGCTTCACAGCCGTTATAACATGGTCGGGACGCTGGCGGCTGTGATCCATGGTAACAGAGCCACACCCGAGGACCCGCTGGTGCTGCAGGTAAACATCACATCACATCAGACTTTTGCATCACTTCTGTAATAAACCTCCTTTTAATTACACGTATTGTTTTATTTATTTATTTTTGTCACTCAGTGTCTTCAGGTCCTACAGCATCTCACTTACAACGTCCGTCTCCTGCACTGCGCCTCGCACATGGACGAGCTCCTCGCCTTCCTCATGCTCAACATGTAAAAGATTTATTTTTACAATTATAGAATTATATATATATATATATATATATCTATATATATATATATATATATATATATATATATATATATATATATATATATATATATATATATATATATATATATATATAGGGAGGTGATAGCCCAGTGGTTAAGGTGTTGGACACTGGACCGAAAGATCATGGGTTCAAACCCCACCACCACTAAGCTGTCACTAGTGGGTCCTTGAGCAAGGCCCTTAACCCTGAATTGCTCAATTGTAAGTCGCTCTGGATAAGGGCGTCTGCCAAATGCTGCAAATGTAAATGTAAATATATATTATACACACACCACACACACACACACATTCATACACTACACTAGGAACAAGGTACCAATCAACCTACCGTGCATGTTTTTGGACCGGGGGGAAACCGGAAACCGGAGAAAAACCCCCTGAGACACGGGGAGAACATGCACAAACTCCACACACACATGGCCGAGACAGGGAATCGAACCCGGACCCTGGCGGTGTGAGGTGAACGTGCTAAACACTAAACCACACCGTGCCCCTCTTATATATTATAGATATATATATATATATATATATATATATAATATATATATAGGATATATATATATATATATATATATATATATATATATATATATATATATACACATATACATATATATATATATATATATATATACATACATACATACATACATACATACATATACACACACACACACACACACACACACACACTTGTCGAGAGTTTATTTTGATATACAGACACACAATTGTACTCAAATCCAGGTGCCTGAAGGTCCCAAAAGATCTGCTTTACAAAGTCTGGAGTAGAAGATCTGGACTTGACCTGCTATATTTCTTTATGAGGATTAAAATGATGTTACTTTGTGGTTCAGTCTTTTCACTATTTCCTGTCTGGTCCCCTCTTTATTGCACATCCACCAAACCACAGCGCTGCTTTCATTCTGAACTGTCTGCACTTTACAACATTATTCAGTTAATCAACTCAGTTTTATTTTGTATAGTGCTTTTAAGCGGTACACATTTGCAGAATGCAGTCGACTGCAAAAATAGCATTTAAAAGTATTTAAATGTAACGTGTTTAACTTGATATATGCATGTATGTATATGCATGTGTTTATATATAGATATAGATATAGATATAGATATGACATTATGACTAGGTGAAAATGTTCAGTCTGGGGCGCCAATGTATGTTTGAGGTAAATCGATGACTCCTTTGATTTTTGTTGGGTGCTTGCAGCCAGTCTCAGAATGATGACCTCATCAAGCCTTGTCTCGGCCTCATGGCTAACCTGTGTCGCCATAACCAGTCTGTACAGATGCACGTTAAGTCTCAGGTAGGACACGCCACATCCAGAACATATGCCCCGCCCACTAACATTTTATTCCTGTTTTTATTATTTTTATTTTTTTTAATTCCTGTGTTTTTGTTTTATCCTCCAGAATAACGTTAAAGCGTTCTACAGAGCGTTGCTTGACTTTCTCGGTCACAACTGCCTCACCGTGGTCGTCTTCGCCCTCTCCATCCTGTCTAGCCTAACCCTCAGCGAGGAAGTGGGACAAAAGGTACTCTCTCAGTCCTCTCCGTGAGCGTCACGTTAATCAACACTGCAATCCAATTTATTATTTATTTACTTACTTATTTACCAACTTATTTATTTATTTCCATAACCTCATTTCTGTTTCAGTTGTTCAACGCAAAGAACATCCACCAGACCTTCCAGCTCATCTTTAACATCACGGTGAACGGAGACGGGACCCTGACCAGGAACTACGCCGTCGACCTGCTGGTGGATCTGATGAAAAACGCCAAGATCGCCGATTATCTCACCAAGTAGGCAAAACACCGCGCTGCGCCGCTCACTACCGCCTTATTAACACCTATTATATACAAAATATATGCTAATCTCAAATGGAAACCAGCAATAAAAATTATTACATATAATAAATATGTTGTATAGTAATGCTCTGAATGTTTTTTAATAACATTTTGTACAAAAGATTCTAATTAACCTATATAAATATTCTGAGTATAGTATTATATATGTATATATATATATAATATATATATATATATATATATATATATATATATATATATATATATATATAAAATGTAATAAATATTTTCATAAATGTGTGTGTGTGTGTGTGTGTGTGTTGTGTGTGTTGTGTTATAAACACCCTCCCGTGTGTCTAAATGAAGTGGTCGGACTTCTCCATGGGAAAGATCCGGATACAGCGGGAAAAAATTTAAAGCGGGAAAGGTATTTGTATTTTTTTCTTTTAAGTGTATATATATATATATATATATATATATATATATATATATATATATATATATATATATATATATATATATATATATATATATATACACATACGTGTACTGTTACACCTTTTTAATATATATAATATATATTAAGATATATATATAATAAATTGTTTATTGTGTATGTCTGTGTGTGTTGAGGTTCTGGAACTGCTCGTATCTCTGTGTTCGGTCCCGGCCCTGCGCGCTCTCATCTGTCAGACGGTTTTAAAACCCGCCGCTCCTCGCCTTCAGCCAAGAACCGCCAGGAACCCCGCCCAGGTCAGAGGGGCGGAGCCGGGCCTGGCACTGCTCCAGTGGGCGACGCGCCCCCTGCAGGGCCCGGAGCGTTGCTGCCTGCTCGCCCTGGAGCTCTTCACTGAACTGTTCGAGGTGCGTAGGGAACGTCTTTATTCTGGACAGACAGACAGACAGACAGACCTGGTGGTGATGTATGTAGTGTGTGTGTGTGTGTGTGTGTGTGTGTGTGTGTGTGTGTGTGTGTGTGACACTGACAGAGCCGAAGTTTCACACATTTTAGTTCACACACTCGGGTCACGTGACCGGGCTCTCGGTCAAACGCCTGCTAGCAGCGAGTGTGTGTCTGAACATCGCGACCATCTAAGAGCTCCAGTGGAGTGCACTAATAAAATCTTTTATTGGTATTCTGATACTCCAAACATATGTGTATATATATATATATATATATATATATATATATATATCTATATATATATATATATATATATATATATATATATATATATATATATATATATACCGTAAATTCCGGACTATAAAGCGCACCTGGATATAAGCCGCATCTGCTCTATTTAAAAAAAAACCCAAAAAAATTCATAAATAAGCCGCACCTGCATAACAAGCCGCATCCGCTTTTGAATTGTCCGCTTTAGAACCTTTCCTAACCTGTATTTTAACACGGTGTAACGGTGGACGCTGCACAGAGACGCGGAGATCAGGAATTCATACAAAACAGGATTTATTAAGAATAAAGAACTCAGGAGACGCCGCTCATACGGAGCGGCCAGACAGGCTAGGGAGCCTTGCGCTCTGCGCGCCGTGGTACCGGGAGTACCGGAGACAAAGGTTAGGCATAAACATATATCGAGCGTCCGTGTCGCGACACCTAGGACACTAGGCGCGAGAGCGGCGCGCGTGTGTGTGCGTGTGTGTGTGTGTGTGTGTGTGGTGTGTGTGTGTGTGCGCGCGCGTGCGTTGTGTGTTGTGTGCGTCCGGTGTGTGGGTGTGTGTGTGTGCGCCGCGCCGTGTGTTGTGTGCTTGTGCGTGCGAGTGTTGCGAGCGGTGTCTGTGTGTGTCTGTGTGCGTGCGAGTGTGAGCGCAGTGAAGCGCGCGGCGGTGTGTTTGTGTGTGTGTGTGTGGCGTGCGTGGGTGTGTGTCTGTGTGCTTGCGAGTGTGCAGCGTGAGAGCCTTGTGTGTGTGTGTGTGTGTGTCGTGTGTGGGGAAAAGGGGAAAAGAGAAGGGAGGAGAGGGAGCTCCGAGAGAGAGCACCGAGCAGCAACTTTGCTGATTAAAACGGGACAGAACCAAGAGAAAATAAGCGCTATTTACAGTATTTATCTTCATTTCTCCTGTGTGTGAAATCACGTCACCTTAACCTTGTAAAGATAGAGTTTGTCCTCCTTCTATCCGCTTCTACCCAACTTATATCTGCTAAAGAGGAACTAGCGCATTCTTCTTCTTTGCATTTATTTTGTGTTAGTTTTGATTCTAATTCCGGTTAGAGCCCCTAGCGGTCTGGAAAAAATCTGCAGAATAGCCGCACCTTATTATTAGCCGCATGGTTCAAAACCTAGGAAAAAAAGTAGCGGCTTATAGTCCGAAAATTTACGGTAGGTATATATATATATATATATATATATATATATATATATATATATTATATATATATATTCCTGTGTTACTTAAGTTTATATACTTTAACCTGTTTTTCCCCCCTGGTACACTAAAGCTCAGACTGTTTATCATCTAAAAACTTGCTTTCGTTTCCTAAAAACCTCGCCACATCACACACACTGTGGTTCCTGTCTCTGTTTTCACTGCACAAAGTAAAACCCAACATTAATAAGCAGTGCTGTGAAAATCGCTCTGCTCATACAATTAATTCATTAACTTTTAATCATTTTTAAGTTGGAAATTCAGGCAGGGGAAAAAAAGTAAATGTTGTGTAAACTACACAAGTTTAAATTACAAACCTGCAATAGTTTATATAATAGTTGAATAGTTTATTATAATTTATATATATAGTTTCTTATTCATTTGAAAAAAAATGTATTATATATATAATATATATATATATATATATAGATATATATATATATATATATATATATATTATATATATATATATATATGTGTGTGTGTGTTGTGTAATATATATAATATAGGAAGTATATATATATACTATATATATATATATATTATATATATATTATTTTTTCCCCCCTAACCTTTGCATTTTTTTTTATATTTATTTGTCACCAAATTTTTAATAATTAAATTAAAATACAAAAAAACTAAAATACATTTTGTGTAAATAAAATTATTCATTATTTAACAGTTTGTAAATGTATAAATAAAAATAGATCAGTGTTATTTGAGGTCTTCTGCAAAAACAAAACATTTAAATTTTTTTAAAAATTTTAGATTTTATTAATTCTTATTATTCTTTTAGCAGTCTTTAATGTCAATAGGTGGCGCTCACCCTGGTTACTGCGCCCTAGTCCAGTGTTCTCGTGTAACCCACTGGGTTTTCTCCCCCCCCCCCCCCCCACCCCCCCCCCCCCCCAATCAGGAGGTGATCGGTTCCTCGCAGTCGGGTTCTGCGCGTTCGTTTCTGGAGCTCCTCCTCCCAGCCCTGGAGACGTTGTTGCAGGTTCCGGACCTCAGCGCAGGAGACGAGCTGCTCCACAGACACTGTGCCAGAGCGGGCCCGAGCGCTCGACCTCCTGCTCGATATCTTTCACAATCTCAAAACCTTATTATATATTATTATAAAATCTTATTATATAAATATATATATACGTTTATATTTACATTTTATCTGCAAATAATTTCCTGTGAGAAATGTGGCATACGTACATTATTACACATGCAAGCTGTTGCCATGGGAACGGTCTCGCATGCTGACGTAATAGGAAATGATGATGTAACAGCCCTTGACTCGCTCGCTCACTGCTGTGTGGTGACGACGTCCTGAAGACGACGGTGGCGGAGCAGGTGAGCTCGGAGCTCTGCGTGCGTCTGCTGGAGCTGCTGCTCTCCAACAGTCAGGATCACGGCGCTCCGCTCGGCTCGGACTCCAGCTCTCCCCTCAGGTGCCGCAAACCTCCTTCATCCGTCGCTCAAGCTGGAGGAAAGTGAAGGACTGAACCAATCAGCACGCAGGACGGAGAAATACAATAAAAAAAAGTTTGTTTGTTTGTTTTTGTGTCCCGTAGCCAGACGTGCTGCGAGACGGTCCTGAAAACTCTGGAGCTGATGAGCCACCTGAAACAGCACGTCGCAGACATGGAGACCTGCTTCTACCGGATCCTCCAGGTACTGTGTGTGTGTGTGTGTGTGTGTGTGTGTGTGTGCGGCTCTTACGCACTGTATGGAATACCGAACGCTGTGATTGGTGCAGGACCAGCGCATGGTGACGCCTCTGTCTCAGGCTCTGACGTCGCGACACCGGGAGCGAGTTCACGCGGCGCTGCGAGTCCTGTTCGAAGCCGCTCCTCTTCCCGACTTCCCCGCCGTCATGTGAGTGCGCCAGCATTGATTACGCCAGAATTGATTACGGTTTTAATGAATGAGTGAAAAAATCAGTTTAGGAGAAAGCATCGCGGCGAATAACGCGTACCGGCAGCGCGGCGGCGAGCCGGGCGTCCAGGAGGACGGAGTCGCCGCGGTGAAGAACTACGCTCCGTACAGTCCGTCACGCCAGAACATCGACAGCCTCATCGAGAAACTGCAGAGCGGCATTCAGGTCCTTTTACTTTTTATTCACTCGTTCATATGATCGCCCCCCCCCATCCCCGCTTATGCAGCGTTATGACTCCTCATGCAGTCATATTATTATTATTATTATTATTATTATTATTATTAACAAACAAATCCCAGTGTACACTGACTTTTTATTTAGTGTTTGTAAAAGCATGATGATAAATTTCATTTCAGATGTACAAATGTACAAAATCAAATTCATTCATTCATTCATTCATTCTTTCATTCATTTTCTACCGCTTTATCCGATCTTCCCTCGGGTCACGGGGAGTCTGTGTCTATCTCAGGCGTCTATGGGCATTAAGGCAGGATACACCCTGGATGGAATGCCAACTCATCACACACACACACACACACACACACACACACCAATTCATACACTAGGGACAATTTTCCAAGGTGCCAATCAACCTACTGTGCATGTTTTTGGACCGGGAGGAAACCGGAGAACCCGGAGAAAAAACCCCTGAGACACGGAGGAGAACATGCACAAAAACTCCACACACACACATGGCCGAGACGGGAATCGAACCCGGATCCTGGCGGTGTGAGGCGAACATGCTAACCACTAAGCCACCGTGCCCCGCATTCATTCATTTAAATTCAATTACATTTGTAATTGTAGTTTGTTTATTATAATGTGATACAATTTTATAGCAATAAAAGGAAGGGTTCATGTTCATGTTTGTCACACTTTTGTGTTAAAAAACACACAGAAGAACAAAAAATGCAAATGTTTGTTTGTTTATTATTTAATTGAATTGTATTTATTTTGTCTTTTTCTTAAGTAACAATCATTTCTTTATACACTTAATTTCCCCACCATAATTTTTTTTTTATTGATTTATGCTTATTTTTGTCGTTCTTTCTTTCTTACATGGTTATAAATATTTATTTATTTTAGCTGCAGGAGCAGATCAAAGACGTTCACATGTCTGAGATTATAGACGTGTACGAACAGAAAATCTCCGCCCTGGCCGTACGTAACCTTACAGATCAGATACTTATATCGAAATGTTTACCACTGATTTATTTACAAATGTGTGTGTGTGTGTGTGTGTGTGTGTGTGTGTGTGTGTGTGTGCAGTCTAAGGAAGGTCGTCTGCAGGACCTGTTGGAGGCTAAAGCTCTCGCTCTGTCTCAGGCTGATCGTCTCATTGCTCAGTACCGCTGTCAGAGAGCGCAGGCCGAGGCTGAGGTGAGACACACACACACACACACACATATGCATGCATACATTCTCACGTGTGTCTGGTGTGAAGGCCCGTAAGCTGGCCTCGCTGCTGAAGGACACGGAGAGGAGGAAGGAGGAGCTCCAGGCGGAGCTGAGCGATCAGGTGACGGAGGTGGAGAAGCTGAAGAGCGACAGTCAGCAGCTCCTGCAGCACAACAGCCGTCTGCAGGCCGTGTCTGACGAACACCAGAACCTGAAGAGCACCTACAACCAGCTGCTGAGCAGGTCAGGACCCACCTCCCGCTTCCCGTCCACTCTCGGCTCGCCGAAAACCCCCGTAACGCTCTCCACCTCTACAGGTACAACAAGAGCGACGCGATGCTAAAGGAGCTCCAGGCCGCCCACATGTCCCTCACGCAACAGGCCGAATCCCTGAGGAAGGGCAACGAGGGGCTCCGGGTGCAGCAGGAACGGTCAGTCAGAGGTCACCAGAAAATCTCCATCACACTGCTGTAGAAAGCGCTCTGTAGGAATAATCATTCATATTCAGGAATAATCATAAATTTGCATACATATTTGTTACGATTAATCATGAATAAATATTTTAATCGATTAATGGCTTTAATTAATTGCTTGGTATCAGAGTGTCTGATTAAATGTAAGAATTTGACTCAAAAGAAAAAAAACTATTTAATTTAAACTTAATATTTTTATTACGATAATATTTTTCAGTATTTTCCCATTTTTAAATATTGTGATACAATTTTGGTCTGTATATCGCACAACCCTAATCATTAATGTAGTATATATATATATATATATATATATATATATATATATATATATATATATATATATAGATATATATATATATATATATATATATATAATATATAATTTTTATTATTTTTTTTTTTCTTTTTCTTGCTCTCTCTCGTTTTCAGGTTGTCATCAGAGCTGCAACAGAAGGAGGGAGAAGATCTCCAGCATGGGCGCTGAAATAAAGGAGAAACACCACACTATAGCGGGTGAGGAAAACGTGTGTGTGTGTGTGTGTGTGCGGTTCTTAAAGCTGATCTGGTGTAAACACACGTCGCTTGGTGTCTCTTTCAGACCTGCAGGCGGAGGTGAGGAGGCAGGAGGAGCAGGCTGGAGACATGGAGGAGAACATCAACACGCTGCGGAAGGAACTCGCCAAAACCGAGCAGGCCAGGAAGGACGCCAGCATCAAGGTGAGTGCAACACGGGTTTATTCCCGAGAGCCTGTAACGTGTTCCTGCACATCCACTGGAGCGCTTCTCCTACGTAGGCCTCGTCTCTGGAGCTGCAGAGATCTCAGCTGGAGTCCAAACTGCAGAAGAAGGAGGAGGAGCTGAGCAAGCACACGCAGATGATCGCCATGATCCACAGCCTGAGCAGCGGCAAACTGAAGAACGACGCCACTGCTAACCTTTCTCTGTGACACACACACACTCACACTCACACTCACACTCACACACACACTCACACTCACACTCACTTACTGTATATGTAGTCAGATTGCAAAAGTAATGGCAAATACACACACACACTCACACACACTCAGACTCACACTCACTTACTGCATATATAGTCAGATTTCAAAAGTAATGGCAAATACACACACACACTCACACACACACACACACACACACTGTATATATAGTCAGATTTCAAAAGTAATGGCAAATACACACACACACACACACACTACACACACACTACTGTATATATAGTCAGATTTCAAAAGTAATGGCAAATACACACACACACACACACTCACTGTATATATAGTCAGATTTCAAAAGTAATGGCAAATACACACACACACACACACACACACACTCACTGTATGTATAGTCAGATTGCAAAAGTAATGGCAAATACACACACACACACACACACACACTTACTGTATATATAGTCAGATTTCAAAAGTAATGGCAAATACACACACACACTTACTGTACATATAGTCATATTTCAAAAGTAATGGCAAATACACACACACACACACACTTACTGTACATATAGTCATATTTCAAAAGTAATGGCAAATACACACACACACACACACACTTACTGTACATATAGTCATATTTCAAAAGTAATGGCAAATACACACACACACACACTTACTGTACATATAGTCATATTTCAAAAGTAATGGCAAATACACACACACACACACACACACTACCCATAATGAATACAATCTGATGTATAATTTTTTTAAAATCATTTTTATCTCCAGGTAACTTATTGTCTTTTTTGTGTGTTTTGTTTCCTGTTTGTATTTTCCCCGACACGTCGCCTCTCGCCAGTCACATTTTAAATCAATAAATCAATATTCCATCTATTTCTCTACGTTTCCGTTCCGATCCGTGCTGTGAACGTCGATAAGCACAGCCGACGACACGACGCGTTAACAATACACTACTGCAATTTACTATTCTACACTTTTATTTCTGCACATCATACAGAAACATAAAGCATATTCTGACTGTTTGCAAAACTTACATCCATCAGAGAAACCTTTATATTTAAAAAAAAAAAAAAAAAAAAAAAAAAAAGAAAAATTTTAATTATATAGATATATATATATATATATTTTTTATGTGTTTTTCTGTTTGACTCTATTTTAAAAGGTTTTTAGTAAATTAAAATTTTTTTTTTGAAAAAAAGAACCATTTTAAAATAGTCTCATTTTAAATGTTAGAATTATTATTTTTGGAATAATAAAACCTATAAAATAGCCATAGAAGCTGGCAATGTGTAAATAAACAAAAACCGACCAGATCAGACAGACAGCAAATTACCATTTTACTTAAATGACTTCACAAATAGGCACGGTGGTTTAGTGTTTATCACGTTCGTCTCACACCACCAGGGTCCGGGTTCGAGTCCCGTCTCTGCCATGTGTGTGTAGAGTTTGTGCATGTTCTCCCCGTGTCTCAGGGGTTTTTTTCTCCGGGTTCTCCGGTTTCCTCCCCCGGTCCAAAAACATGCACGGTAGGTTGATTGGCACCTTGGAAAATTGTCCCTATTATATGAATGTGTGTGTGTGTGTGTGTGTGTGTGATGTGGGTTGGCATTCCATCCAGGGTGTATCCTGCCTTAACGCCCATAGACGCCTGAGATAGACACAGACTCCCCGTGACCCGAGGGAAGATCGGATATAGCGCTAGAAGATGAATGAATGAACAAACACGCTTTTTATTAGTGACTCTCGGGACGCGCCTCGATCTCCGTAGTGTCGCGATACGTCATTTTCACGGCGGTAGAATGCGAGGAGAAAGCAATCTATATAGAAAATAATTCTCACAGAATATTGCACATTTTTTTTAAATAACGAAAGTATAACGTTACTTATAGGGTTAATTATCTACTAATAATCACATAGAAATACATATTTTTTTAAATGTTCAAAATGTTGAGATTCTCCATCGTGATAGAAATCGGAATTTAAATCTGATTCTTTTTTAAACTTCCAATATAGAAATAATCCATTACATGTGCTGCCAGTAGGTGGCGCTGCGCCCCACGATAACATGCAAATTCCTTTTAATCGTACCCGAAATTAAAATCTATCTGAAAAAAAATCACCGAATGTACTAAATATAGTCGGGTGCAAAAGTTTGCACACCCCAAATAAGGGTAAATAGAAAATGAGTGTTTAAAATTTGTAGTTTCTGTTTTATTTACTGAACTGATTACTTCTGAACCGGACCGGAAAGATGGAATAAACAGGTTTTACTCGTTTATGTCTCAAACATTCTCCAGTGTAGAATTCAGTAAAAAAAATAAATAAATAAAAAGCTTCCTGCTCGGCCTACGGAGGCTTTTGCTTTTTTTTCTTTCATTGTACGCAGTTTATAAAAACAAAACACTGTGTTTGTTTATACAATCATTTATTTAGTTTACAGTATGGGGTATATACAAATATCATATAAAAATATTTTCATGTTTTATTACAAAAAAAGATCACAATAAATAATTTTTCAAGGATTCAAAGGATATGCTTTTCTAGTAGCCACGCCCCTTTCCCCAAAGTCGACTCCAAACGATGAACAGATTCTAGCACCAAGTTTTTCTTTCCTTCGTTTATCTTCATTATAGTCAGTGTTGTGATCTGATGATCGTCGATTCCTCTTTTATCTTCCCTTTTTTCATTCAATGAGATTATAAATGGAGATTTGGAGAAATGTCACGTTTTCTGCTCGTTTGTGTGTCTCTGTTCACTCTCTGTCTTCAGGTATATAAGAACTTTAAACATCTACACCTGCTCGAAGCTCAGAGATCCCACTGGATCCCACAGGATCCCACAGGATCCCACAGGAAACAGCCAGTGATCCTTCATTTCACTGTTCTTCAACAATTTCACTCGCATGAAGGTTTGTACAAACTTCACTCTGAACCAAAACCACTGAAGAACTTGTGTTACTTACCTATTCATATATTATCATTGTTGTTGTTGTTATTAAAAAACAAATAAACACTTTCATGATAAATTAAAAAAAATCCAATATTCTTATTCATAATCGTAAAAATCGTTAAGAAAAGGACCGATATCCAGCGCAAGAGAAATCGTATTAGGTCCCGGTGACACACAGCGAGTGTTCAAAGCCCCAAACTTTTAAGGATTTCTGTCCTTGGAGGCAAAAGTATTGAAATTATACCTTCTCTTTATATTCACTATTGGCTCACTATTGGAGTGCTTTCATGATTCGTTATTACACTTTTATTCTTCGACTCCAAGGGAACCTCTTCTTTTGGGTCGTCTGTAGAGTTTTGCCGTCCTGTAAAGAAGAGTATTAATGTAATTGCGCTATAACGGAGAACACACTCGTATTTGTGGCTTTGTAGGGTGTAAAGTTCTACGCAAAATGTATAGAATTCTGTCGTTCGCAGTTAAAATTTACAAATAAATTTGATAAATAAATAAATGAAATAAATAAATCAATAAAACGGCGAATTATTAAGAGTCAGAACGCAGAAATGTATTTGTTAAAGCAGTGAAACGGATCACAAATCTCACGGGACGGATTACACGACGGATTCCGGGTCACGGATCAGATCAGCAAAAAAGTCGCTAATTTACTTTGAATTAATATCAAGAAAAGTTACAGAAAGGATATAATGCGTAAGGCTTTTCAACAACGTTTCCTCCATCCTTCCTGATTTAACGGTTTTGTGTAGTTACTTTAAAAACGTAATAAAAAATTAAGTAATTAAAAATGAGCAATTAACCCGCGGGATTACGTGCGATCCAAAAGGATCAATTGCGATCTGTTACATCCATAATGTACGGTAAATCTGCTAGTTATCGTAACAATTATCCATACGTTTATTAGCGTCATTACAGGAAAAGGAAGTGATCTCACCTTTTTTCCGTCGTCGAATTACATACCATATTGCCCCACCGATTATGATAACCCCGACAATAACACCACAAGCAATCCCAACTGTAGCAGCCATGCGATTATCCACTGTTAGAATGATATAAAAATATTTAATTTAGTCAACTTTAGTTTATTAAAAATGCAAATATCAATCAGAAATGTTTATATTTTCTACACTTAATGAAAGGAACTGTTGAAGCAGCAGCAGCAGCTCACCTGATGTGACCTTTAGTGAGGTTTCCACCACCTGTCTGGACTGTGCAGTAGATCCTTCACATCGGTAGGTTCCTGTATGTTCACTGCTCTCCAGTTTGTGGATTGTAAGGGTTCCATTGTGTGCCAGGTGCAGCGTTTTCCCTTTCCACTCGTATTTAGATTGCTGTGATGTTTGACTGTAACTCATATTGATAGAATATGTACCGAAACGCAGTGTGATGTTATTTCCAGTGTTTTCCTTCGAGACAGGACAGTGAATAGTGGCGTTCTGTCCTGACCGAATCTCAGCTCGCTCTGTAACATGAGAACAACACGAGTGTTAAAGTTGCTCTGGATCACTTTTGGTGTTTATTTAGATTTGTCTGTTTGATGTTTATTTGGAGGTGTTGGGTGAGTTTAATGGTGTTGGAGGAGGTGTTGGGTGAGTTTGATGGTGTGGATGGTGTTGGGTGAGTGGATGGTGTTGGAGGAGGTGTTGGGTGAGTTGGATGGTGTTGGAGGAGGTGTTGGGTGAGTTTGATGGTGTGGATGGTGTTGGGTGAGTTGGATGGTGTTGGAGGAGGTGTTGGAGGAGGTGTTGGGCGAGTTGGATGGTGTTGGAGGAGGTGTTGGGTTAGTTGGATGGTGTGGTGTTGGAGGGGTGTTTGGGTGTGGAGGGTTGGGTGGTGTTGGAGGAGGTGTTGGGTGAGTGTTGGATGGTGTTGGAGGAGGTGTGTGGGTGGTGGATGGTGTTGGAGGAGTGGAGGAGGTGTTGGGTGTGTTGGATGGTGTTGGAGGAGGTGTTGGGTTAGTTGGATGGTGTTGGAGGAGGTGTTGAAGGAGGTGTTGGGTGAGTTGGATGGTGTTGGAGGAGGTGTTGGGTGAGTTGTATGGTGTTGGAGGAGGTGTTGGGTGAGTTGGATGGTGTTGGAGGAGGTGTTGGGTGAGTTGGATGGTGTTGGAGGAGGTGTTGGGTGAGTTGGACGGTATGGTGTTGGAGGAGGTGTTGGGTGAGTTGTATGGTGTTGGAGGAGGTGTTGGGTGAGTTGGAGGAGGTGTTGGAGGAGGTGTTGGGTGATTGGATGGTGTTGGAGGAGGTGTTGGGTGAGTTGTATGGTGTTGGAGGAGGTGTTGGGTGAGTTGGATGGTGTGGAGGAGGTGTTGGAGTTGGAGGTGTTGGAGGAGGTGTTGGGGAGTTGGATGGTGTTGGAGGAGGTGTTTGAGGTGGAGTGTTGGAGGGGTGTTGGGTGAGTTGGGATGGTGTTGGAGGAGGTGTTGGGTGAGTTGGATGGTGTTGGAGGAGGTGTTGGGTGTGTTGGAGGGTTGGTGAGGGTGGGGGTGTTGCGGAGGTGTGGGTGGTTGGATGGTGTTGGAGGAGGTGTTGGGTGTGTTGGAGGAGGTGTTGGAAGGACGGTGTGGATGGTGTTGGGTGGTTGGATGCGTTGGTTGGATGGTGTTGGAGGAGGTGTTGGGTGAGTTGGATGGTGTTGGAGGAGGTGTTGGGTGAGTTGGATGGTGTCCGCTGGTGTTGGTGGTACGGTTGCGGCGGTGTTGGAGGCGGGTGTTGGGTGAAGACAGGTTTGAGGCGGTGTTGGGTGGTGTTGCGCTGGTGTTGGGCGGTGTTGTTGGAGGGCTGCGTTTGTCGCCTGTTCCTGCGGTGTTTGGTGTGGTTGTTGGAGGAGGTGTTGGAGGAGGTGTTGGGTGAGTTGGATGGTGTTTGGAGTTGAGTCGTGTTGGGAGGTGTTAGGGTGTTGGAGGTGATTGCGGCTGGTGTTTGTGCGGTTGGGCGAGGTGTTGGGTGAGTTGGATGGTGTTGGAGGAGGTGTTGGGTGAGTTGGATGGTGTTGGAGGCGGTGTTGGGTGGATTGCTGGTGTGGCGCGGTGTTTGGGAGGTGTTGGGTGTGTTGGGAGGAGGTGTTGGAGGAGTGGTGTTGGAGTGTTGGGTGTATGGATGGGTTTGCGGGGGTGTTGGTTGATGTGTGTGGTTGGCGGCGTGTTGGGTGAGTTGGATGGTGTTGGAGGAGGTGTTGGGTGAGTTGGATGGTGTTGGGTGAGAAACCTTGGTTTGGATGTGAAAATGACCTTTTCTCAGGCTGGTATAATACACCTGACCGTCGCCCTCGAAGCTGATGGAGCAGATGTAGGTGGTGTTTTCTGTATCAGTCTGTAATAAAACACTGCTCAGTGAGAACAGACCGTCGTTTCCCTCAGAGGGCTTTGCATTAGCCTCTACTGAGGTCCCGTCTTTGGTCCAGGAGATTTTGGGTTTTGCGTAAACGTCTTTCACGCTGCAGGAAATTCCGTCGTTTGTCGTTTTTAAATCCACGTCTTTAACGTCCACTAAAATGAAACAAAAACACACCAATGGCAAAAACGTAGAAGGAAAAGTGAACTAATAAACACATGGCGGTTTCTTCTCGTACCTCGGACATTCAGCGAGACGAACTGTTCGTTGCTGTCCTTTTCCGTCGCCGCGTAACACTTGTATCTGCCTTTGTCTTTAAGCCAGATCTTTTTCAGCATCAGTGAGATGTTTCCCTTCGGGATCTGATCCAGGAACAGGGAGGTCCGGTCTTTAAATTCTGCGTCCTGTAAGGTTAGCTGATCTGCATTACTGTAGAAGGAATGGACGATTTTGTCGTCTTTATGCCAGTGGATGATGTTGTGATATGAGGACGTGCAGGGCAGGACGCAAACGCCGGGCAAGACGCAGGTCACGAGGGTGTCTGTGTGAGGAAAACAATACATTCATACATAAATCCAAACCAAGAGATGTGAATGATGACTAAACCCCCCCGAGAATGACAAACATGCAGCGGAAAAAAACATCATACAGACATCGTACTCGCGTTCACTGTCACGATCGGAACATTCATTCATTCATTCATTCATTCATTCATCTTCCCTCGGGTCACGGGGAGTCTGTGTCTATCTCAGGCGTCTATGGGCATTAATGCAGGATACACCCTGGATGGAATGCCAACCCATCACACACACACACACACACACACACACACATTCATACACTAGGGACAATTTTTCCAAGGTGCCAATCAACCTACCGTGCATGTTTTTGGACCGGGGGAGGAAACCGGAGAACCCGGAGAAAAACCCCCCTGAGACACGGGGGAGAACATGCACAAACTCCACACACACACATGGCCGAGACGGGAATCGAACCCGGACCCTGGCGGTGTGAGGCGAACGTTCTAACCACTAAACCACCGTGCCCCCGATCGGAACATTTTATACCAAATTTATGAATCAAAATAAGATTCCGATTTTATCTACGATTTTATTTCACTCGTTATACAGTATAATGTTTGTAAATATGAGACTCGCTGTTCAATCATTCGCTCACTCCGTCTCAAAGGTCGGGATATTTAAAGCATTCGCTAGAAACTTCTTTAACTACATTTAAAAAACAATAAAGACAGACATTTATAGGAAATATCCCTCTCTCTCTCTCTCTCTCTCTCTCTCTCTCTCTCTCTCTCTCTCTCAGCTGTCCTAATTATGATGATTTGATTAATAATCTGTATTTCTCAGAACAGCTGCTCCTGTACTCTGTAATAAAGATCAAAGGTTGTTCTCACCCGCGCCGGCGCTCATCGCCATCGACCAAAAACACACAAAAGTCCAAATCTTGCGCTTCATAATGTTCAGCAGTGATTCCGGAGTTCAGCGCACTGATTCCTTCTGTCCTTTTTCTCTTTTATTTTTGTCAAAAGGAATGAAGAACTCGGACCGGTTTCACTGCATTGCATTCCGAAGGTAAAGTTAAAGATTAACATTCATTAACTAACGTGAGGAGGTGTCTCTTTCTCAACAGGGGTTACTTTCTGTTTCTTTTATTATTAAATAAATAAAAACAGATTTTACAGCATAAAATAGCTATAATTATATTATAATATCAGTGCCACGTGTAAACCATTGAAGAAAACTCCAGCCATGGTGCACCTTCTTTAATTCGTCCAAAAAAAAATGTTAAAAACAATTTTTATATTGAGATTATCAAAGAAACGTTTAATTTTATGGACGTTGAAATGAATGAGTATAATCACAAACGTCAAATCTGATTTATAAATTAATAGAGAGTTTGTCTAATAAATAGGGAGTTTGTCTTAAATAAATAAATAAAAGTGTAAATGTTGGTCCAAAAAAACGTCCTCATTGTAAGTTATTTAACTTTGAAAAACAGCCACGCTGTGATTTATTTCACTGTTTTAATGTCGTTCTGTTTATGGAAACGAGTTCATTACAGAAACACACGGATCTTTAACATTATATTTAATCATTGTTTACAAGGATTTAAATAACACTTTATTAAAAAAAAAAAACAACAAAAAAAATTTTTGATCCCGACCACTAGCAAGCTCCTCCTCCTGCAGAGCAAGCTCCTCCTCCTGCCTAGCAAGCTCCTCCTCCTGCAGAGCAGTCTCCTCCTCCTGCTGAGCAAGCTCCTCCTCCTGCTGAGCAAGCTCCTCCTCCTGCTGAGCAAGATCCTCCTCCTGCAGAGCAAGCTCCTCCTCCTGCAGAGCAGTCTCCTCTTCCTGCCGAGCAAGCTCCTCCTCCTGCAGAGCAGGCTCCTCCTCTTGCCGAGCAAGCTCCTCCTCCTGCCGAGCAAGCTCCTCCTCCTGCATAGATCACAAAGCAACTTATAGCAGAAGGATTATGGTAATCACCATCTTCTGTAATAAATAAATAAATAAATATTTAAAACGTTGCTTCATCACGACCTCGGAGGTGATTTCATATAAATCCGGTTGTTTATCGTGTCTCTGACATCAGCACACCTTCCCCAACAATGTTCAGCTGCCACTTTTGGGCCCTTTATTAAGGCCCCTGAACCCCCTTTACTCCATTAGGCCTGACCCCAAAATTCCATGAACAAGCTGAATATATATATATATATATATATATATATATATATATATATATATATATATATATATATATCTATATATATATATATATATATATATATATATATTTATATATATATATGAAAGCCTTAAACACCATCGAGCATCTTCTGCGCTTTCTGATGGATCTCCACAATGAACCCGGCTCTTCATTTAGAGGAAGAAGACCGGTGTGGAAGTGAGATCAGACGCGAGATCAGACGTGAGATCTTCCAAGCTCTCTGCTCCAGGGGGCTTCTCTGCTGTGGAATCACTCGGTTCCATTCTCTCCGTGATGTTTGGCCCTCTGACCTGGTTCTCGGTGGGTTCTGCTGGTGGATGAACCTGCCTCGGAATGAATGTTTTCTCCAGTTAGAGGTTTCAATTCCACTTCTTCGTGGGCTTGGTTTTCTCTTGAGTTCCGTGCTGGAAAGGAAAAGAGATCACACACACACACACACACACACACACACACACACACACACACAGTTTTGAAAAACCCTCTTGTGTCCAGATGCCGAAAAACGTCCTAAAACATCGAGCTCCTAAACATCTTAGCGAATAATTTACTCACTCCATAGAAACACTTCGAGTGTCGTTCATCCCATAATGTTACTGAATTTACTCTAATAGGGAGGTGGGGGCTTAGCGGTTAGGGTGTTTGGCTCTGGACCAGAAGATTGCAGGTTCAAACCCCACAACCACCAAGCTACCACTAGTGGGCCCTTGAGCAAGGCCCTTAACCCTCAATTGCTCAGTTGTAAGTCGCTCTGGATAAGGGGCGTAAATGGCATAAATGTAAAAGTTTGCTATAGAAACACAGCAGCATGTGATCTCACCATGTGATCTTCTGCATCCACAGCAGATTATTATCATCAGGATTTTGGCAGAAAGGACAGTAACAGCTCCACCCAAACCTTCAGCAATCCTGATGTGATGGAGATCTACGAGGAGAAAAGACGCATTTTATGGAACAGAAAAATAATTTAGGATATAACGGCGCCAAGAGGGACGTGCCTCTTGGTGTTTAGCACGTTCGCCTCACACCGCCAGGGTCCGGGTTCGATTCCCGTCTCGGCCATGTGTTTGTGGAGTTTGTGCATGTTCTCCCCGTGTCTCAGGGGGTTTTTCTCCGGGTTCTCCGGTTTCCTCCCCCGGTCCAAAAAACATGCACGGTAGGTTGATTGACACCTTGGAAAATTGTCCCTAGTGTATGAATGTGTGTGTGTGTGTGTGTGTGTGTGATGGGTTGGCATTCCATCCAGGGTGTATCCTGCCTTAATGCCCATAGACGCCTGAGATAGACACAGACTCCCCGTGACCCGAGGGAAGATCGGATAAAGCGCTAGAAGATGAATGAATATATATATATATATATATATATATATATATATATATATATAGATGAGAGAGAGAGAGAGAGAGAGAGAGAGAGAGAGAGAGAGAGAGAGCAGAGAGAGAGAGTGGAGAGAGAGAGAGTGAGATGAGAGAGAGAGAGAGAGAGAGAGAGAGAGAGAGAGAGCGAGAGAGCCTGCGAGAGGAGAGAGGGAGAGGGAGGAGGGAGAGAGAGAGAGAGAGAGAGAGAGAGAGGAGATGATCCAACGTCACTGAAATATATTTATTGTATTATTTATATATTTATACACATGAAGTGATCACTTCAGTCATGTTGCATCAGTGCTGAGCATAAAATCTTACAAATAAAAAGTTTTACATCAAAACGTTACTGTGAGTTAAAACCCCTGAAATGTAACACACACACACACACACACACACCGGACTGATACTGCCCCCTGTGGTGAAACATAGCTAATACACATGACATGACAAAATATCAATAAAACAGTAAAACTACAGATCTTTGTTTGTTTATACAATAAACTGTAAAATAAAAAAAATAGAACAAACATATCTTTAAATACATATAAATCACTTTTCACGGACTCGTGTTCCTCTGTGTGTGTGTGTGTGTGTGTGTGTGTGTGTGTTCTCAGAGCAGCGCATTAATGGACCAAATCCTGCGATGTTGAGGAGATCCACAGCAGCTCGGGTTCTTCTCGCCGTTCCTGGAGGTGTTTGTGGGAGTTTGGTGTGGAAAGCGTTAAATTTGGATCTGGAAAAAGGCATCGCCTCACACCGCCAGGGTCCGGGTTCGATTCCCGTCTCGGCCATGTGTGTGTGGAGTTTGTGCATGTTCTCCCCGTGTCTCAGGGGGTTTTTCTCCGGGTTCTCCGGTTTCCTCCCCCGGTCCAAAAACATGCACGGTAGGTTGATTGGACACCTTGGAAAATTGTCCCTAGTGTGTGAATGTGTGTGTGTGTGTGTGTGTGTGTGTGTGATGGGTTGGTATTCCATCCAGGGTGTATCCTGCCTTAATGCCCATAGACGCCTGAGATAGACACAGACTCCCCGTGACCCGAGGGAAGATCGGATAAAGCGCTAGAAGATGAATGAATGAACTATGGGATGTAGAAGATGCGGTTCTCCCTGCGGTTCTCCCTCACATGCGCTCCGGATTGTTTGGATCCGAGTTTAAACGACTTCCTTCTGTTATTTCTTCGCTCTTGTTTATGGAAACTGTGAAAGACAAGACACGCGTTACTTCCTGTTGACATTCACAGCTCGCTCTGATTTACTGTTCATGAATTCCTTTTATTGTTTTACCTTTAACCTCCCTGGAATAGCGGACTTTTCCTGCGCTTTGTCCAGATTTATCTACAGAGAAAAACCCAAAGCGCTTTTTATCATTCAGCCCCAAATACAGAACATGAAGAATGTAAATGTAATGTTTTCTTCACTACGGGAGATTTTTGTCCTCACTTTGTAATTTCACTATCGTTACTATAACAGCGGTAGCGACGAGGACGACGGCGAGGACGACGATGACGGGAATCCACCACGGCGTGGCGTGCTTTACCTCCAACTCTTTATCTACAGGGAAAGAAAGAAAGAAGGATAAAAAGAGTAAAAAAAAAAGTCAAAGCGAGACGTTTCAAAACTCTTATTACGATCTTAAATAAATCTTTATAATCCCCCCCCCCAAAAAAAAAAAAAAAAATATATATATATATATATAATTTATTCAATCTTTGTTTTTTATAACGTTTATATTCGTTTTATAATTTTATTTTCAATAACTACAAAAAATAAAGCGATATTTTGTGGTTACTAATTATAAATATGATTATTATCATGCTATTTACATCATTATCATATCATGTGTTATTTATTCTCTCATTATTATTACTGATTTTATGATGAATATTTTATTAATTCAGTCTTTTTTATTTTAAGAACTTACTATAGAACTTATATACTATACTAGTATATAAGTTATATAAGTAATATATAATTACTTATAATTATATATAATATATATATTTATAATAATATATAATTAACTAATTAATATAAGTAATAGTATAGTATTATTATATACTATAATTATTATTATTATTATTATTATTATTATTATTACTATAACTTAAGTATTATTATTATTATAACTTTATATATATATATATATAATTATTATATTACTTATTACTTATATATATATATATATATATATATATATAATATATTATTATTATTATTATTATTATTATTATTATTATTATTAGGCACAGCAGTGATTTGTTCAGGTCACATGACCCCCGGTTGCGTTTCCACCGTGATGTCTATCTCGTAGGTCATGTGATGATCTTGTGTACTTTCAGGATGGAGTGCAGTAACGTTGACTCTGGCGTGTCCCACGTGGTTCCTCTGGAGCTCGGAGATGTTACACATGAACTCTCCCGTGTGTTCCAGACTCCGGACGCCGAGCAGACTCAGAGTTGCGTCTCCTTCCTGTAAACGCTGGAGTCCGAGGCTCGCCGTCCCGTTCCAGCGGTTCCAGATGTGCCGCGTCCCGCTGTCGTAGGTGCAGATGATGCTGGAGGCGTCCGCTCTGCTGAAGGACCAGGTCAGCGTGAAGTTCTTCAGCTTCCAGGGGCTTCGGCAGGGGATGGCGAGGTCCTGACCTTCGGCGGAGTGTATTGTGCTCCACTTGGAGGACGTGTAGAGCTCGGAGGAGGACGTGACGTTGTTGTGGACTGAGATAAAAACATTAAAAAGGACTTTTCTTACTTTTTCATTCTTATGATATTTATGGACTTAAAGAGTAAAAACAATCAAGATCAAAAAACCAGTGAGGAAAAAGAGCGAAACGTCTCAGACTCATTCATTCATTCATTCATTCATTCATTCATTCATTCATCTTCTAGCGCTTTATCCGATCTTCCCTCGGGTCACGGGGAGTCTGTGTCTATCTCAGGCGTCTATGGGCATTTCTTTCTTTCTTTCACTCTTTTCTTTCTTTTACTCTTTTCTTTCTTTCTTTCACTCCTTTTTTTTCTTTCTTTCACTCCTTTTTTTCTTTCTTTCACTCCTTTTTTTCTTTCTTTCACTCCTTTCTTTCACTCTTTTATTTCTTTCTTTCACTCCTTTCTTTCTTTCGCTCTTTCTTTCACTCTTTTCTTTCTTTCACTCTTTTCTTTCTTTTCACTCTTTTCTTTCTTTCTTTCACTCTTTTCTTTCTTTCTTTCACTCTTTTTCTTATTTTTCTTTCTCTTTCTTTCTTTTCTTTCTTTCTTTCTTTCTTTCTTTCTTTCGCTCTTTTCTTTCTTTTCCTCTTTTCTTTCTTTCTTTCGCTCTTTTCTTTCTTTTGCTCTTTTTTTCTTTCACTCTTTTCTTTCTTTCTTCTTCTTTTCTTTCTTTTTTTCTTTCTTTATTTCACTCCTTTTTCTTTTCACTCCTTTCTTTCTTTCACTCCTTTCTTTCACTCCTTTCTTTCTTTCACTCCTTTCTTTCACTCCTTTCTTTCTTTCACTCTTTCTTTCACTCCTTTCTTTCTTTCACTCCTTTCTTTCACTCTTTTCTTTCTTTCACTCTCTTTCTCCTTTCTTTCACTTTCTTCACTCTTTCTTTCACTCCTTTCTTTCTTTCACTTCTTTCTTTCTTTCGCTCTTTTCTTTCTTTCTTTCGCTCTTTTCTTTCTTTCGTTTTTCGTTTGTTTCTTTCGTTCTTTTCTTTCTTTCGTTTGTTTCTTTTCTTTCTTTGTTTGTTTGTTTCTTTCGCTCTTTCGTTCTTTCACTCTTTTCTTTTTTTCTTTTCTCTCTTTTCTTTCGTTGTTTTTTTTTTCCTTTCTTTCTTTTCTTTCTTTTTTCTTTCTTTCTTTCACTCTTTTTCTTTCTTTTCTTCTTTCCTTTCTTTTTTCTTTCTTTCTTTTTCTTTCTTTCCTTCTTCTTTCTTTCTTTCTTTCTTTCTTTTTTTTCTTTCTCGGCGGAGTGTATTGTGCTCCACTTGGAGGACGTGTAGAGCTCGGAGGAGGACGTGACGTTGTTGTGGACTGAGATAAAAACATTAAAAAGGACTTTTCTTACTTTTTCATTCTTATGATATTTATGGACTTAAAGAGTAAAAACAATCAAGATCAAAAAACCAGTGAGGAAAAAGAGCGAAACGTCTCAGACTCATTCATTCATTCATTCATTCATTCATTCATTCATCTTCTAGCGCTTTATCCGATCTTCCCTCGGGTCACGGGGAGTCTGTGTCTATCTCAGGCGTCTATGGGCATTAAGGCAGGATACACCCTGGATGGAATGCCAACCCATCACACACACACACACACACACACACACACACACACACACACACACACACACACACACACACACACACACACACACACACACATTTATACATTAGGGACAATTTTCCCAAGGTGCCAATCAACCTACCGTATGCATGTTTTTGGACCGGGGGAGGAAACCGGAGAACCCGGAGAAAAACCCCCTGAGACACGGGAAAAGAACAAGAACATGCACAAACTCCCACACACACATGACCGAGACGGGAATCGAACCCGGACCCTGGCGATGTGAGGCGAACGTGATAAACACTAAACCCCCGTGCCCCGTCGTCTCAGACTCCTGATGATGACACATTTCTCAGACCTGTCTCAGACAGCGACGCGGTCCACGTCTCAGCCGCAGAAGACGAGTTGATGATGCAGGTGTAGGTGAGACCTGGAGGACTCTCGAGTCTCTTCAGTTTGCTCTCCACGGTGTAGAGGCCCTTCTCGTCGGCCATTTTTCTCGTGGTGTATTCGAGCTTCTCTCCGGGCGTCGCCGAACGGACGGACCAGGAGACGTGAGGCGCGGGATAAACGTCACTGGTGGAGCACTTGACCTCCTCGTAGCCGCTCAGACGAGTCGTCTGGAGATCCACCGAGCGGATCGGCGCTGGAATCAACAAGCTCCATGAATCGTTTGGTGAACCGAGTCAAAGTGATTCGTGGAAAGTGACTCACCTTCCACTTTAAGCGCGACAAAGAAATCGTCCGTCCTTTCCCGCTTCGTCACTTGACACCTGTAGCGCCCCCTGTCGTTCACAACGCAACGCTGCAGGAGGAGCGAGGCGTTTCCGAGCGGCAGTTCCCGAACCCAAACGGACGTCCTGCCGTTCCATTCGGCGCCGGGAGGATAAATCAGGACGTCCTGTCTGAACCAGCGGACCTCGTCTCCGCCCGATGGGGTGAAGCGACACGGAAGGACGCAGTCTTCGGAAAAAACACACGTCACATCTGACGGAAGAGAAGAAAACCTCGGAGTTACAGCACAGAAACACTTCCTGAAACACACTTTTATCTCGGGATTAGCGAGAATTCGTCTGGAAATCCGAGACAGAAGCGGAATCCGTCTCGTCTGCGTTCCTGAACGCGTTCACACGAGTGTTACAAACCCGCGAATAAAAGAATAACAGGCTTTAAAAACAAAATATCAATCTCAGGTTTCACTGGAGTCGACAATATACCACTATTTATTTATTCATAAACACAACGTAAACATCCAGTGGCGTGTATAAATGTTGGCACCCCCAGAACAATGGAGATCCTGTGTGGAGAAAAACGCGCCGCGGATCAAAGACAATTATCGCCGACGTCTCTCTTTCTCAACTTCAGTGTCTTTCTTTCACTCCTTTCTTTCACTCCTTTCTTTCTTTCACTCCTTTCTTTCTTTCACTCCTTTCTTTCTTTCACTCCTTTCTTTCTTTCACTCTTTTCTTTCTTTCTTTCTTTCTTTCTTTCACTCCTTTCTTTCTTTCACTCTTTCTTTCTTTCACTCCTTTCTTTCTTTCACTCTTTCTTTTCTTTCTTTCTTTTTCTTCACTTTTCTTTTCTTTCTTTCTTTCTTTCTTTCTTTCTTTTTCTTTCTTCTTTCTTTCTTTCTTTCTCCTTTCTTTCTTTCTTTCTTTCTTTCACTCCTTTCTTTCTTTCACTCCTTTCTTTCTTTCACTCTTTTCTTTCTTTCATGTTTTCTTTCACTCCTTTCTTTCTTTCTCTCTTTTCTTTCTTTCACTCTTTTCTTTCTTTTACTCTTTTCTTTCTTTCTTTCACTCTTTTCTTTCTTTCACTTTCTTTTTTTTTCTTTCTTTTTTTTCTTTCTTTTTTTTTTCACTTTCTTTTTCTTTCTTTCTTTCTTTCTTTCTTTCACTCTTTTCTTTCTTTCACTTTTTTCTTTCTTTCTTTCACTCTTTTCTTTCTTTCACTCTTTCTTTCTTTCTTTCACTCTTTTCTTTCTTTCACTCCTTTCTTTCTTTTCTTTCTTTCTTTCTTTCGCTCTTTTCTTTCTTTCACTTTTCTTTCTTTCTTTCTTTTACTCTTTCTTTCTTTCCTCCTTTCTTTCTTTCACTCTTTTCTTTATTTCTTTCACTCTTTTCTTTCTTTATTTCACTCTTTTCTTTCTTTCACTCCTTTCTTTCTTTTTCACTCTTTTCTTTCTTTCTTTCGCTCTTTTCTTTTCTTTCTTTCTTTCTTTTCATCTCTTTCGTTTGTTTCTTTTTCTTTCTTTTCTTTCTTCTTTCTTGTCGTTCTTTTCTTCGTTTCTTTCGTTCTCTTTCGTTTTTTCTTTCGGTTTTTTTTTTTTTTTTTTTTTGTTTGTTTGTTTCTTTCTTTTCTTTCTTTCTTTCTTTCTTTCTTCTTTCTTTTCTTTCTTTCGCTCTTTTCTTTTTTTCTTTTCTTTCTCTCTTTTCTTTCTTTGCTTTCCTTCCTTTCTTTCTTTCTTTCTTTTTTTGGACACTATCTTCACGGGCGTCTTGACGCGCTTCCAACCGGTTTTCCTCGAGACCTGAAGATTTGCTCTTTTCTTCACCTCACCTTCAGTTTTTGCGGTCGTCTTTTGCAGGACGCATGTGAGAAGAACGCAGGTCCAGACGTGTGCGGCGCTTTGTTTCCTCATCGCTCACTCAAGTGTGGAATGAATGAATGATGAGCAGAAACGTTCCTACACGCACGACTCTGCAAATAAAAACACCGTCATACAAAAGTTCTCCTTCCGTTCTTTCACGCTCACTACAATCCTGTTTAACGTCTCAGACACACAAATACATTCCATTCCAAACCTGGAGTGGTTTAATAAACGAGTAAACAAAATGAATTATTCATTACATCCTCAAAAAAATCTTCATCCTGCTTTTCATTCATTCATTCAACAATCTATTTATTTACTTTTTTTTTGTTAATTTATATGTTTGTTCATTAGTTAAAAAAAAACTATTTATTTATTTATTTGTTCATTCGTTTCATTTATCTTATTTATATTGTTTATTTATCTACTGATTTATTTATTGAATTTATTTGATGGGGATGATAAAATAATAAACAGCATTACATTCATTTATTTATTTATTCATTCGTTTATTTATCTTATATATTGTTTATTTATCTGCTGATTTATTTATTTAATTAATTAATTTGATGGGGATGATAAAATAATAAACAGCATCACATTTATTTATTTATTTATTTATTCATTCGTTTATTTATCTCATATATTGTTTATTTATCTGCTGATTTATTTTTTTATTTATTTGATGGGGATGATAAAATAATAAACAGCATTACATTCATTTATTTATTTATTCATTCGTTTATTTATCTTATATATTGTTTATTTATCTGCTGATTTATTTATTTATTTGATGGGGATGATAAAATAATAAACAGCATTACATTCATTTATTTATTTATTCATTTGTTTATTTATCTTATATATTGTTTATTTATCTGCTGATTTATTTATTTATTGAATTTATTTGATGGGGATGATAAAATAATAAACAGCATTACATTTATTTATTTATTTATTTATTTATTTATTTATTCGTTTATTTATCTTATATATTGTTTATTTATCTGTATGTTATTTATTGCTGCATTTATTTATTTATTTATTTATATTATTATTATTATTATTATCTTAATATTTATTTATTTATTTATTTATTTATTTATTTATGAATCCGTGCTGTAGCTTCCATGTTCCGTGTTGTGTGTTGTGTGTTCCGTGTTGTGTGTTCCGTGTTGTGTTGTGTGTTGTGTGTTCCGTGTTGTGTGTTGTGTGTTCCGTGTTGTGTGTTGTGTGTTCCGTGTTGTGTGAGGAACATGATGTGACACGTCCACGTTAATAAAGGTGTAGAGAATGAACAGAATGTACAGGATTTAGTCGGAAGAGAAGAGAAAGAGATTTGACCGCTGGATCTGCTTCAGCCGCTCGACTTGTTTTTCAACCTCCAGAAAAGTTTCCACACCAAAACACGTCTACATTTATACATTTATCTTTGTTGACATGGGTTTCCGATACCACCCCCCCCCCCCCCCCCCCAATTACCCCCTCCCCCCCCCCCCCCCCCCCCCCCTCCCCCCCCCCCCCCCCACCCGCCCCGCCCCGAGTCTCCTCCAGGGGTTTAATAACCTCACAGTTTCGTTACTGAGCGGATTCATTAACACCGAACTGAAACGTGTTTGCTTTCGCCTCACACCACCAGGGTCCGGGTTCGATTCCCGTCTCGGCCATGTGTGTGTGGAGTTTGTGCATGTTCTCCCCGTGTCTCAGGGGGTTTTTCTCCAGGGTTCTCCGGTTTCCTCCCCCGGTCCAAAAACATGCACGGTAGGTTGATTGGCACCTTGGAAAATTGTCCCTAGTGTATGAATATGTGTGTGTGTGTGTGTGTGTGTGTGTGTGTGTGTGTGTGATTTGGTGTATCCTGCATTAATGCCCATAGACGCCTGAGATAGGACACAGACTCCCCGTGACCCGAGGGAAGATCGGATAAAGCGCTATAGAAGATGAATGAATGAATGAATGAATGAAACGTGTTTGAGTCAGCGCGGCTTCCAGATGAACTTCTGCACGTGACTCATCAGAAAGAGGAGAAACTCCAGGTGTGAAGAGCTTTTTTTTCCCTCCTTATGTTTGTAGTTGGGCGAGAAACAAACACATCGTTTACATCCGCAGCATGTCGGAGCTGCCAAACCTCAACCATGGCACACACACACACACACACACACACACACACACACACACACACACACACGTTTAATCATTAACATCACAGTGAGATCATGAATCAGATACGCTGTAGATGTGCTTTTTTCTTCATTATGGCTCATTATTAGTGCGTTTATAAACAGAACCTTTTCATCTGCATGTTAAAGAACACGTGAAGAACCCGGTTCTCGTTCAGAAACACTGTAACTCCAAATTGTGGTGTTGGTGGTGATGATGATGATGATGATGTGGAAGATGATTGTGATTATTACCTGAATAAATGGTTTCCCTCCTGCTCTGTAGAAACGGTCTGAGTTTAACGCTGTAGAAAAAAAGGCTTTTGTTTAGAACCTTGTTTGGTTCCTCAGTTGGTTCTGTTGTGGAGTGTTTTTGTCAGAAACGGTTCTCCAGAGAGGGTTCTGTGATGTGTAGGTTGTATTATTTGGGGGGGGGGGAAGGGGGTCAGAATTTAAAATATGTGTCAGATGTAATTATATAAATAAATAAATAAACACAATATTATCATCAGCACCAACATCAACACCATCATCAAAGTCGACACCAAAATCACATCCATAACCATCAACACCAAAATCATCTTCAACACCAAAATCATCCTCGATATCAACATCGTCTTCAACACCACCACAATCCTCCTCAACACCACCAACACCACAATCATCTTCAACATCATCATCATCAACACCACAATCATCTTCCACATCATCATCACACCACCACCACCAACACCAACACCTCCAAACACCACCAACCACCACAATCATCTTCCACATCATCACATCATCATCATCATCATCATCATCAACACCAAATTATCTTCATCATCATCATCATCAACACCACCACCACCACCACCACATCCTCCTCAACACCACCAACACCACAATCATCTTCCACATCATCATCATCATCATCATCATCATCATCATCATCAACACCACCACAATCCTCCTCAACACCACCAACACCACCACAATCATCTTCCACATCATCATCAACACCACCACCAACACCAACAATCCTCCTCAACACCACCAACACCACCATCATCTTCCACATCATCATCATCATCAACACCACCAACACCACAACTCCATCATCAACACCACCAACCACCACAATCATCATCATCAACACCACAATCAACACCAACCAACACATCATCATCATCACATCATCACCACAATCATCAACACCATCAACACCACCACACCACCAACACCACCACCAATCCACCCTCAACACCACCAACATCTTCCAACCACCACATCATCATCATCATCATCATCAACATCATCATCATCATCATCAACACCACCACAATCCTCCTCAACACCACCAACACCACCACAATCATCTTCCACATCATCATCAACACCACCACCAACACCACCACAATCCTCCTCAACACCACAATCATCTTCAACATCATCATCATCATCAACACCACCAACACTACAATCATCTTCCACATCATCATCAACATCAACACCACCAACACCACCACAATCCTCCTCAACACCACCAACACCACAATCATCTTCCACATCATCATCATCATCAATCTTCAACACACACACCACCAACACCACAACATCCTTCCCATCAATCATCATTATCACATCCTTCATCACATCATCAACATCCACCATCCTCCTCACACCACCAACACCACATCATCAT
>JACRUU010000019.1:1915976-1990976 GCA_030449085.1 Kryptopterus vitreolus | reverse complement strand
GTGGAGTGTGTGTGATGTGTGTGAACCTGTAGTGTGTGTGAGATCCTGTAGTGTGTGTGTGTTGTGGAGTGTGTGAGAACCTGTAGTGTGTGTGTTGTAGTGTGTGAACCTGTGTGTGTGTGTGTGTGTGTGTGTGTGTATTTATGCTGAGACGGATGTGGAGAACTTTGGATGGAGACTGAACAGACGATACACATCCTTACACCACATTTCTGCATCTGTCCAGATGAAACAGCATGACACGGGTTGTTATGGATGCAGGTGATGGCCGAGACGAGAAGTCCGATCCACGCTGACCTTCTCGAGCGTCTCTGGGAGACAGGAAGTTCCTGAAGAAACGGAGAAGTTGAAGTATGAAGTTGATCCTGCTGAGTCTGAGGTTGGTGTGTTTGGCCTGTTTGTGGCCCGTCACGCTGCTGAACCATCGACACCACAACCGCAGGAAGAACAAGGACGTGTACCTGGGAGAACATGTCAAGCACAAACCTCCAGGGTAAGTCTGTAAGGAAGGGAGGGGGCAGGGGTAAGTATATGGTCGGCAGGGTTTGATCTGTAGGAGTGGGTCTGTATGGGTACAGGGGAGGATGGGTACAGGGGTAAGTCTGTATGGGTGAGGATGGGTACAGGGGTAAGTCTGTATGGGTGAGGATGGGTACAGGGGTAAGTCTGTATGGGTGAGGATGGGTACAGGGGTAAGTCTGTAGGGGTGAGGATGGGGACAGGGGTAAGTCTGAATGGGTGAGGATGGGGACAGGGGTAAGTCTGTATGGGTGGGTACAGGAGAGGATGGGTGGGGACAGGGGTAAGTCTGTATGGGTGAGGATGGGTACAGGGGTAAGTCTGTATGGGTGAGGATGGGGTACAGGGGTAAGTCTGTATGGGTGAGGATGGGTGGGGACAGGGGTAAGTCTGTATGGGTGAGGATGGGTACAGGGGTAAGTCTGTAGGGGTGAGGATGGGGACAGGGGTAAGTCTGTATGGGTGAGGATGGGTACAGGGGTAAGTCTGTATGGGTGAGGATGGGTACAGGGGTAAGTCTGTATGGGTGGGTACAGGAGTAAGTCTGTAGGGGTTGAGGATGGGGACAGGGGTAAGTCTGTAGGGGTGAGGATGGGGACAGGGGTAAGTCTGTATGGGTGAGGATGGGTACAGGGGTAAGTCTGTATGGGTGGGGATGGAACCCCTGTGGTTTGTGTTTGTAGGGGTGGGGATGTAAGGGAGGGACGGACGGAGGGACGGACGGAGGGAGGGAGGGAGGAGGGGGGTGTTTATGTTGAAAATGTCTGGCGTGTTTTCTCAGACTCTATTCTAGTCTTTTCTCTGTAAATCCTGAGTATCTACAGTCGTTTTTTTCCCCCCGGTTCGGATCTGAAGTCGGCTGGTGAGGAGGAGGAGGTGGAGGAAGGGAGGTGGAGGAAGGGCGTGCTGCCCAACGGCAAACATTTCACTTCCTTCGCGGTTTTTTGATCTCGCCATTTTTCCAGCTGTGGTTTCTCCTAATTCTCTTGCAGACGAGGAGACGAACCCGAAACCTTCGGCCTTTAATCTGCACTTAACGTTTCACAGGAACAGAAATAAAAACGAACAAACAACCTTAAAACGTCTTTAAATCACAGACACACGGATCTGTTCGGACGAGGTCCAGATGCTCACGGAATCTAAAAAATGCAACTCATGAAATGTTATTTAGATGTTTTTTTTTTGGTCTGTGGCTCCATTTTTTTTCTTCAACTTTAGTTTCACCACAGCGTTGATGAATTCCTAAAATATATATATATATACAGACTATCATGCTCTCTGGGACACGGTGGTTTAGTGTTTATCACGTTCTCCTCACACCGCCAGGATCCGGGTTCGATTCCCGTCTTGGCCATGTGTGTGTGGAGTTTGTGCATGTTCTCGCCGTGTCTCAGGGGGTTTTTCTCCGGGTTCTCCGGTTTCCTCCCGGTCCAAAAACATGCACGGTAGGTTGATTGGCACCTTGGAAAATTGTCCCTAGTGTATGAATGTGTGTGTGTGTGTGTGTGTGTGTGTATTGGGTTGGCATTCCATCCAGGGTGTATCCTGCATTAATGCCCATAGACGCCTGAGATAGACACAGACTCCCCGTGACCCGAGAAGATAGAATAAAGCGCTAGAAGATGAATGAATGAATTATGCTCTCTCTCTCTCTCCCTCATTTTCTCTCCTCCAGGCGAATCGACTACAAGCTGAAAAAGGAGGACAGCACCAAATCTCTGCTGATCAAAACCGAGCAGCTCCTCAGGATCGAGGAACACGACTTCGCCATGAGACCAGGATTCGGAGGTCAGATTTTCTCCTCGCCGCGACATCGTCCCTGAACCTTCGCCCGTTCTGTCAGATTTCACTGAAAATGACCAAAACACACACACAAAAAAAATAAGCTGAATTTACATCTGACCCAGATTCCGCAAATCTCAGCCACCTGAGTCCCAGATGTTCGCTGGCGTTTGTTAATCTGGATTATGGTTCAGGTTTGTAGAGCAGGTGCAGAAGAAGTGGATGAAATATATTTCAGGTCAGTAGAATAGAAGAGTCTTTATCACATAAACATTACAGCACAGCGAAATTCTTTCCTCGCCGGGGTCAGAGCGCAGGGTCTCGCCATGATACAGCGCCCCCCTGGAGCGCAGAGGGTTAAGGCAGTTTGGCGATAGAGGGGCTCGAACCTCCGACCTTCTGATCAGTAAAGAAGACGCGTTTAGCCGTGGAATTTGTTTAATGGACTTTTTACAAAAATAAAAATGAATAAAAAAACGAGTATTTAAAGAAGGTATTAATGTGAACGGATAGTGAACGTTTACACACTCCAGTAAAATCCAGTCCGAGATCGTGGAACCACTTTAGATATATTTTTTTGTTAATAAAAACAAGAACAACAGTAGGAGCACGGTGGTGGTTTAGTGGTTAGCACGTTCGCCTCACACCGCCAGGGTCCGGGTTCGATTCCCGTCTCGGCCATGTGTGTGTGTGGAGTTTGTGCATGTTCTCCCCGTGCCTCAGGGGGTTTTTCTCCGGGTTCTCCGGTTTCCTCCCCCGGTCCAAAAACATGCACGGTAGGTTGATTGGCACCTTGGAAAATTGTCCCTAGTGTATGAATGTGTGTGTGTGTGTGTGTGTGTGTGTGTGTGTGATGGGTTGGCATTCCATCCAGGGTGTATCCTGCATTAATACCCATAGACACCTGAGATAGACACAGACTCCCCGTGACCCGATGGAAGATCGGATAAAGCGCTAGAAGATGAATGAATGAATGAAGAACAACAGTAAAAGAAAACTTGATCTTTATTTTGTCCTCAGGGTGCACAAACTTTTGCCCCTACCTGCACAGATGTAATAACCATAAAAAGGGAGGGAAAAAAAGAAAAGAAGAAAACGACGACATTCCAACCGTGTTTTATCCCGTTATGTTTTTGTAGCCGCAGCTTCGGCGTCTCTCTGAACGTGTTCTTCATCATGCGTTCCTTGTTGAAGTTCTTCAGGAACGTCGTTTCCGCACCGCCGTAATTATAAACACGTCCTCTGCCGAAGCGCTGATTAAAAACTTTCATTTGTTCTTCCACTGACGCGCCTCGTCGCTCCACGGGTTCCACAAATACACACCTCCCCCCATCACCATCACCACAACCACAAACCTCAGAGCTTCTCCACCACCACCCCCCACCCTCGCCCCGAGGGCCAGACGCCGTGTGGACCACGACGCTCCCGATAAGAGTCTAGACGTACGAGAGCGGTGTTCCTGATCTCGTAAAAAGAATGTGTAAAATGTGTTAAATGAGATGTTGTGGTGCGAGACGTGTAACTACAACTCTCTTCTGAACATCTGGTTCTCCAGAGTTGGCTCTTCCAAAAGTATTGGGACGGCCGGCTTTTCACTACAGACCTGCTTTTAATGGTTATATATATATAATGTTAGTCACGGGGCACGGTGGTTTAGTGTTTAGCACGTTCGCCTCACACCGCCAGGGTCCGGGTTCGATTCCCGTCTCGGTCATGTGTGTGTGGAGTTTGTGCATGTTCTCCCCGTGTCTCAGGGGGTTTTTTTCCGGGTTCTCCGGTTCCCTCCCGGTCCAAAAACATGCACGGTAGGTTGATTGGCACCTTGGAAAATTGTCCCTAGTGTATGAATGTGTGTGTGTGTGAGTGTGTGTGTGCCCTGCGATGGGTTGGCATTCCGTCCAGGGTGTATCCTGCCTTAATGACCATAGACGCCTGAGATAGGCACAGACTCCCCGTGACCCGAGAAGATCGGATATAGCGGTAGAAGATGAATGAATGAATATATATAATGTATAATAATATATATAATATATAATGGTTATATATACATATGGCATTTTCCCTTCATTTCAAAGCCTGTTCCAGCACGACAAATCCAGCTCCATGAAGATCTGCTTGGATCTCCATGGCTTGGAAGATGTTAAAGATCTCCTGTGATAGAGCTCCAACACATTTGGGGCATGAATGGGATCCCAGAAACCTCCTGATCTTCTCACCTACATCCCAACCTGGTAGTTTAATCAATCCCTAACAAACATCATCTTGAAATCTAGTGGAACATCTAACCAGAATCATGGAGGTTATTATAGAAGAAAATGATGGAATAAGATGGATTCAGAGAAGAGTGGGATGAAAAGTCGTTCTTGTTGCTCCACGTATTCGTGTGTGGAATTTAAACACCATCCGAGCGACACAAAGACCATGACATTGTTCTCCCAGCACAATACCTCCAAACCTTCTCCTATTTCCAGGACATCTCCTTTCCACCCATCTCATGGAAAGCCGTGTTCACTCTTTTCTGACTCTTTTGTCTTCCTCTGCTGGTCAGGTTCCACCGCCTGCTTTGTTCTGTTCTCCGCAGGTTCTGCTATCCCCGTCGGGATCGACGTGCAGGTGGAGAGTTTGGACAGCATCTCGGAGGTCAACATGGTAATTACGTCGTTTGTTTGTTTGTTTGCTTGTTTGTATTTAGAAGATCGAAAGCTCTAAAGATCTGAATGCTCCGCACGTTCCTGTTTGTTCCTCAGGACTTCACCATGACGCTGTACCTGAGGCACTACTGGAAAGACGAGCGTCTGGCTTTTCCCTCGGGGAACAACCTGAGCCGAACCTTCGACGCCCGGCTGGTGAAGAAAATCTGGGTTCCTGACGTGTTCTTTGTCCACTCCAAGCGCTCGTTCATTCACGACACCACCATGGAGAACATCATGCTGAGGGTTTACCCAGACGGAAACGTTCTCTACAGTGTCAGGTGACCCACGGCTTATTTTTCACAAATATAACAATCGAGATGAGTAATGAGAGCTTTAACGGTGTCTCCGGTGTCGCTGCAGTCAGAAACAAAGGACCGACAGTAGTTATAACATGAGTTATGTTATATGTGTGGAGTTATAACATGAGTTATAACATAAGGTTAAGAATTAAATGGATTTAGGAGGCACAGTGGTGGTTTAGTGTTTAGCACGTTCGCCTCACACCGCCAGGGTCCTGGGTTCGATTCCCGTCTCGGCCATGTGTGTGTGGAGTTTGTGCATGTTCTCCCCGTGCCTCAGGGGTTTTTTTCTCCGGGTTCTCCGGTTTCCTCCCCCGGTCCAAAAACATGCACGGTAGGTTGATTGGCACCTTGGAAAATTGTCCCGTGAGTGTGTGTGTGTGTGTGTGTGTGTGTGTGTGTGTGTGTGTGTGATGGGTTGGCATTCCATCCAGGGGGTATCCTGCATTAATACCCATAGACGCCTGAGATAGACACAGACTCCCCGTGACCCGAGGGAAGATCGGATAAAGCGCTAGAAGATGAATGAATGAATGTATAAATAAACGTATTTATTGTTGTTACTTCTCGACCTGCAGGATCACAGTGACGGCTCAGTGCTCCATGGACTTCAGCAGCTTTCCTCTGGACAGTCAGAACTGTTCCCTGGAGCTGGAGAGCTGTGAGCATGTTTTTTCTTGTGACCTTCACATGAATCCTCTTTACATTCTTTCCAGCTTCTCAGAGCTTCATACCTAAAAAGCTTCATAACCTCGGGGAACGTTCTTGTTAACTCTTAATTAAGTCCAAACTCACTTTAAACCCCTCCTCTTTCTTCGTTCTCCTGCAGACGCTTATAATGAAAACGACCTCATGCTGTACTGGAAGAACGGAAACGATTCTCTGAGGACGGATGAGATCGTCCTCTCGCAGTTCTTTATAGAAGAGTTTAACCCTTCCAGCGGCCTGGCTTTCTACAGCAGTACCGGTACTGCGTGTGTTCGCTCTTTTGTCCGAGGTTTTATCTTGCTTTCGGGACTGCTCATGTTACGTTTGGCTGTGAAAGTGCTGAGAAAGTGCGGGTTTTTGTCTCCGATTTCCCTCAGGTTGGTACAACAGACTCTACATCAACTTCATTCTCAGGAGACACATTTTCTTCTTCATGCTGCAGACCTACTTTCCCACAATGTTAATGGTCATGCTCTCCTGGGTGTCGTTCTGGATTGACAGACGAGCCGTTCCTGCTCGTGTCTCGCTCGGTACGACACACACACACACACACACACACACACACACACACACACACACAAAACACTATTATGTTTGGCCTTTCAATCTGATTACACTGTGGCTTACACTAAACCCACGTCTGCCTCCGGAGCTGAAACAGTTTCGAGTTTACATATAAAAATCTAACATCCCATAATATTTACCTACTTCCTACAGCCCCCCCCCTATATCACCCCCTAATAACACTCCTTTAAACAACCCTAAATAAACCCCAATTTCACACTTCCTATATCACCCCAAAATAAACCCATATCACCCCAAAACATACCCTTAATACCCCCAAAACACCATATCACCCCAAAACAAACCAATAACTCCCAAAACACCCATATCACCCCAAAACAATACCCATATATCCACCCCAAAACATACCCTTCACCCGCCCAATACCCAAACCCAATACCCCCAAAACACCATATCACCCCCAAAACAAACCCATATAACATATCCCAAAACACCATATCACCCCAAAACACCATATCACCCCCAAAACACCATACCCATAACTCCCAAAACACCCATAATCACCCCAAAACACCATATCACCCCCAAAACACCATATAACTCCCAAAACACCATATCACCCCAAAACATACCCATATAACTCCAAAACACCATATCACCCCAAAATAAACCCATATCACCCCCAAAACACCATATAACATATCCCAAAACACCATATCACCCCAAAACATACCCATATAACTCCCAAAACACCATATCACCCCAAAACACCATATCACCCCCAAAACAAACCCATATACCCCAAAACAAACCCATATCACCCCAAAACACCATATCACCCCAAAACAAACCCATATAACTCCCAAAACAAACCCATATCACCCCAAAACAAACCCATATCACCCCAAAACAAACCCATATCACCCCCAAACAAACCCATATCACCCCAAAACAAACCCATATCACCCCAAAACAAACCCATATCACCCCAAAACAAACCCATATCACCCCAAAAAACCAAACCCATATCAAATCCCCCCAAAACAAACCATATCACCCCAAACAAACCCATAACACCCCAAAACAAACCCATATCCCAAAACAAAACAAACCCATATCACCTCAAAACACCCCAAAACAAACCCATATCACCCCCAAACAAACCCATATCACCCCAAAACAAACCCATATCACCCCCAAAACAAACCCATATACCCAGATCACCCCAAAACACCATATCCCCAAAACACCATATCACCCCAAAACAAACCCATATCACCCCCAAAACACCATATCACCCCCTAAAACAAACCCATATCACCCCAAAACAAAGCCATATCACCCCAAAACAAACCCATATCACCCCTAACACCCCAAAACAAACCCATATCACCCCAAAACAAAGCCATATCACCCCAAAACAAACCCATATCCCCCCAAACCCATATCACCCCAAAACAAACCCATAACACCCCAAAACAAACCCATATCACCCCAAAACAAACCCATATCACCCCAAAACAAACCCATATCACCCCAAAACAAAGCCATATCACCCCAAAACAAACCCATATCACCCCAAAACCCATATCACCCCCAAAACAAACCCATATCACCCCCAAAACAAAAAACCCCAAAAAAAACCCATATCACCCCAAAACAAACCCATATAACTCCCAAAACAAACCCATATAAACCCCAAAACAAACCCATATCACCCCAAAAAAAACCCATCACCCCAAAACAAACCCATCACCCCAAAACAAACCCATATCACCCCAAAAAAACCCATATCACCCCAAAACAAACCCATATCACCCCAAAACAAACCCATATCACCCCCAAAACAAACCCATATCACCCCAAAACAAACCCATATCACCCCTAAAACAAACCCATATCACCCCAAAACAAAGCCATATCACCCCAAAACAAACCCATATCACCCCAAAACAAACCCATATCACCCCAAAACAAACCCATAACACCCCCAAAACAAACCCATCACCCCAAAACACCACATCACCCCAAAACAAACCCATATCACCCCTAAAACAAACCCATATCACCCCAAAACAAACCCATATCACCCCAAAACACCATATCACCCCAAAACAAACCCATATCACCCCAAAACAAACCCATATCACCCCCAAACAAACCCATATCACCCCAAAACAAACCCATATCACCCCCCACCAAACACCCCATATCCCAAAACAAACCCATATCACCCCAAAACAAAGCCATAACCCCAACCCCTATCACAAACCCCATATCACCCCAAAACAAACCCATATCACCCCGAAACAAACCCATATCACCCCGATATCATTAAAGCAGATTCTCTGTTGCTGAAAGTCACAGTTTTGTGCAAATGTTTCGCTAAAAGCAACTCATCATAAATAAACAGGTCTTTAATAGATTATATATTTATTATATTATATTTTTATTTCTATCTGTAACTCGCTCACTAAAGCTAAAACTGGTTTCATCATTCAGTCACATGATGTGTGTCGCAGGAATCACCACCGTCCTGACCATGTCCACCATCATCACAGGAGTCTCCGCCTCCATGCCCCAGGTGTCGTACGTCAAAGCGGTGGATATTTACCTGTGGGCCAGCTTCCTGTTTGTCTTCCTGTCAGTCATTGAATACGCCGCTGTTAATTATTTCACCACCGTGGAGGAAATGAACAAGATGAAGAAAGGGAAGGTTCGACTTCTCCTCTTTCTCTCATTCACACTTCCATATTCACTTAGATTTACACTTGCACTGATGTTTTAATAACATGTTATTAACATGTTATTTAAAAAAAACACAGTAACTGGGTTTAGTAAAGGATCTATTTATTATTTACAAGTCTGCATAAATCATGGACATGTATAGTAATCTAATTGGACAAGTCTAGAATAGAAAGTGGGCGTGGCTTTGCGAAGAGTACATTCATTCATTCATTCATTCATCTTCTATCGCTTTATCCGATCTTCCCTCGGGTCACGGGGAGTCTGTGTCTATCTCAGGCGTCTATGGGCATTAATGCAGGATACACCCTGGTATGGAATGCCAACCCATCACACACACACACACACACACACACACACATTCATACACACATTCATACACTAGGGACAATTTTCCAAAGTGCCAATCAACCTACCGTGCATGTTTTTGGACCGGGGAGGAAAACCGGAGAACCCGGAGAAAAACCCCCTGAGACACGGGGAGAACATGCACAAACTACACACACACATGGCCGAGACAGGAATCGAACCCGCATCCTGGTGGTGTGAGGCGAATGTGATAACCACTACGCCACCGTGCCCCTTAGAAGAGTACACAATCCTATTTATTTATTTATTTATTTTTAAAGACGCGCTTAATTAAAAAACAGAAAATGCTGAAATGTCGCCATCTGCTGGTGACAGACCTGTATGTCATCCTTTCTGCAGCTCTCCAGATTGGACGCTTCCCAGGCAATGGCCTTCGATGGCTGTTTCCACGACACTGACATCGATCTCAGGACCTTCCCTCAGCTGACGGACCTCGGCGTGGATCCTCCCGTGTCTTCCCAGAACTCCAGCGTCCCCGAAGCTCCCCCGGCTCTGGGTACACGCCTACACAAAACATCACGTCTGAGACACCATCTCCACCTGCTGATGAGCAACAGCTACATGATCGACTCGTACTCCAGAGTCCTGTTTCCTCTGGCCTACCTCACCTTCAACATCATCTACTGGAGCGTCTACACCTGAACCTCAAGAGGAAAAACTGATCAGGACGGTTCTTTCTCTCTCTCTCTCACACACACACACACACACACACACACACACACACACACACACACACGACATCACGATGATGACTATAATTTCAAATAAACAAGATTAAAAAAAATAACTTTGTGGAAGGAGTCTCCAGTGTTACTTCATTAATATCGATTGTTCATGTGAATAAGGTGATTCTTCAAAACAGAAGTAAATAAAGGCAAAAACAAACAAACAAACACAAAACAAGTTGCACAACACAACACATTGGCTAAAGCAAGAATCAGAACGTGCTATACAATCACTTCACCACCAGAGGGCGTGTTTAATATTTTAATAACATAAAAAAAAAAGGTTTTTCGGTTTCCACGCTGTTGGTGTGTTGGAATGTGTAAAAGGAATTTTATTTGCCAATTTATTTTATTGGGAAAGGTGCACTCATTTATTCAATTAAAGAGCTAATTAAAAACAACATGCAGATGTTAAAAGCAGATGTGTAAAACAAAACAAAATAACAAAAATAAGAAAATAAAAGGTATTTGTTTAATCAAAAACCTGAACTGCATATGCTGTATTGTCGTTTCTCCACTAGAGGGCGTAAGCGTGTGGCCATAATTGGGTCACGATGTTGTTGCAGTAGGGGATTGTCGCATGGGTTGAAGAAGAGTTACAAGATGATGAAGAAGAAAAGGTGATAACAACAACAACAACAACAACAATAATAATAATACTAATAGGAAATGGCATTTATATAGAGTAAACCTTTAATAAATTTAATATACAGTTAAAAGTGCTTTACAGTGAGAAGTAAAAAAAGTAAATATTACTTTAAAGAATATACATAATGTTTTACAGACATGATCTCATCCAGAAAAAAAAAACAAAAACAGTCATAAATTCCAAAACTGAAAGAGAAATTCAGGACCAAACCCTCACAGATATTTTATAGTTTATTCAATAATTTATAATGAATCAAATTTCTCATGTTTTGAGTAAATCTTTTCCTTTTCACATGTCAAGCCTAAATGTTTACAACCTCCAAAAATTCATTCATTCATTTTACAGAATAAAAACAAACTTAAAAACAAAAATTCTCTGGTTTAAAGATTTTTTTTTCCCATTAAAAAAAATCCATCCCCAAAAAGGACAATGCATAATTAAAGCTCTGTAGTGTAACTTTAAAGACGTTTTATAGTATAAAATCATCAAATTCTTTTATACACACACAACTTAATTCAGTCGATAAATTATTTATGTTTTCCGGTTTCGTTTAGTAATAATAAGGTGTAATACTGCACGCATGTCGTAACGTCATTCTTCACTCCTCATGTAGTCATTTTTTTGGGTAAAACGAGTTTCATTCTTCTTTTTTAAATCCATATGAGGTGTAGAGTCTCATCATCGTCTACGTCACGATATTTAATATGTCAATCCCAAAATCGCACTAATGAATATTTAAATTCTTCATTTGAAACGCAGTGTAGATCAGCGATTTTTCTCCACCATCATTATGACAAGATTCTCCGTTACATTGTTCTCTTTTCAACACCATCTATAAATGTCTGGATAAAGTGGTGGAGCGACATTTCATTCACATTTTATTCCATTTTTCATCCTCTTTGGTGACGAGGAACATCCAGAAGATCCACTTTCAGACTCTGGGGACGACGGAAAGACAGGTTTGGATTCATTCCTGCGTCACTCGGCGCAGATTGTTGAAATCTTCCGAAGATGAGAATCCGCTGTCGTCCACTGGGAAACCTGCAGTATGGAAATAAACAACGTGTTATTACAAACAAGCTTCCGAATCCTGCAACGAAGGAAAGAAAGCACAGACATTATACGTACAGAAACATTAGATAGGAAGTTACAAATTAAGTAGCGACTTAAATTGACTTTATTATAAACGTCTCCAATAAAAATACCAATAAAAATACAAATATATTCATATATATATATCTATATATATATATATATATATATATATATATATATATATATATATATATATATATATATATTTGGTATGTTCAAATTTCTGTATTTGCTTCCCTGAAAATGTATATGAAATTTTCCAGGTCTAAAACAGTGTTTAAAATCGGCTTACGGTTTATATTGGATGCATATCCCATGCTGTCACTGCTTATCGAGGAATTCCGGGAATTGTTTGAAATGTTGGCGGTGGCGACTGAACTCTTCTTGGTGTGTTGAGTCGCTACACGGCTCCAATCTGCAAACAGGACGGATAAACCCTTCATTCATTCATTCATTCATTCATCTTCTACCGCTTTATCTGACCTCTCTCTCGGGTCGAGTGGCGTCTTCAGGACTCCAAGGTTTCCAAGGTGACAACCAACCTACCGTGCATGTTTCTGGACTAACGGGGGGAAACTGGAGAAAACCCCCCCCCCATGAGGAACAGGGAAAACATGCACAAACTCCACACACACACAGGTGGGATTCGAACCCCCCCTGCCCTGGAGGTGTGAGGCGGACCTGCTAAACACTAAGCCACCGTGCCACCAAAGATAAACCAATCATTTATCAAAATGTCATACGAACATCGAGTCCCAGTCAGGAGAGTCCCAGTACCTGAGTTTTCCGCTAGTCTGAACCTGCCACAGCACAGGTAGGTCCTCCACTGCCTCTGGACGTTCTCCTTTACCGCGCAGTGAAACACGAAAATGAATAATCCTGTTGGAAGAGAACAAACACTAAGTCAGGATTCTTGAGGCTTACGCAGAGACATAGCGCCCGTTATGACCTCTCACCCTGGAAGGAGTTGAAGATGGTAAAAAGGTACATGAAGGCCAAGTTGACGGGGCCCCATGCGAAAAAAGCGAATCCCCAGGTGAGTCCGAGTAAAACAGCCAGACCGGCAATGCTGCGGAGATCCTGGAGCCCTTTGCGGTATTGGTTATTTTGGGGGTTTTGGCGTTTGATGCGTCTCAGCTGGACCATAACCACCACGAACATGATCAGGTTGATCACAAAGATCACACAGAAGTAAGCCACCACTGACACATAGTAGGCGATATCATTCTTCAGCCAGCAGCTGTGGAAAAAAAGACAGCTTATAGACAAAACTCCATTAAATGAAATTTATCTTCCATATCGCTCCTACTTACAAATCATCGCTGGTCCCGTTGGTGTATCTCCCATACTGAACGAGGCCGTAGTTGTTTTTGTCCACAGAGATCACGATGATAACGACGATTAAAGGCACACCTGAAAACGCACAAGTACACCATCAGGAAAACAAACTCACCCACGAGTTTCTTCCAAAAAACTCACCCCCGGAACTCACCCCATCCGGCCAAGGAGAACTTCAGCATGTAATGCGATACGAAGTTTTTGAAGACCTTGACGATGCTCAGGTAGAGATGCAAAGACTCAAGGCCCATCCATGTGAAGGAGGCCAACAAGAAGTAGTGCAGGAAGAAGGCGGTGGAAATGCAGAGGCCAACAGCATCAGTGGAGAGCGCCAGCCAGGCGTCCACCAGGAACACCATGTTCAGGAAGAAGAGTGCGAAACACAGCTGGATGAGGATCTTGGACGGGATGTCTCTCCGGATTTTGCTGAGGACATAGGAATGAGAAGATGAGGACGCAAAGTGGGAAGAGGGACTTTATTCAGATGTTTTGAAGAACTGATGGAGAGTTGGTTGGACTCACTCGAAGGCCAGGTAGGTGAGGAGGGTGATCGCAAGAAAGATGGCGGAAACCCCACATCCGATATAAGTGATGAAGGTCAGGATGGTGTCCTGCAGTTGGTCAGTGATTCCACCTCTTGAGATGTCCTTCACAAATGACCAAAATTGACCAAATTACTAAAAATTCCAAAGCCCCTTTTTGAACTTCAACAAGGTACGATCCCTGTAGATGAGATCTGTAGGTCGGATGGACACGTGGTGATACTCACCATTAACACGGCGAAGCTGGTTAAGTGATTGCAGCTACATGTCATCTCCGTATCTGTGCTGTTTAGTAGAAAACATCCGCTTTGGTTCCAACCTCCTGCTCCACCTATAAAACCAAATATTTGTCTATTCTGATTGTTCCGCCTGGAGCACAGAGACTTAAGGGTCTTGTTCAAGGACTTGGGACTGGAAGCTTGGTGATACCAAGGCTTGAAACCCCCTTCCCCGACGATCAGTAGCCCAACGTATACAACGGATACACCCCTCCCCTATGTATAAGCATGAACCCGCCCCCAAACAACTCCCCTTCAGTAGAGATACCTGACCCTTGTGGCCAGATCCCACCAAAAACACCCCCACCGAAAACCTTTCCTTTGCACCACACCATGAAAACAGAATGAGTGCAAAGTGTGTACACTTGCGCCCCCTCCTGGTATTTATATATCCTTTACAAACAATAAAACTATTCAGTCTCTTACCATTTTTGGTAAAATCCCAGAAAACGCAAGTGAGATTTCCCTGCAGGAGAAGAAACAGAAATCAGACTTTTGACCCGAACACGGCGTCGCGGCGTATCTGAGGGAGCAGGTGAGTGTACCTCTATAGGGGTCGTATTCGTCAACGAGAACTGCACGTTGTCTTTCAAGTTTCTGATGGACAGGTTGGCAACGCTCGTCCCCAGAATCAGGGAGTTCAGCTGCTGCTTAGTGTACTGGTCCTGCAACGATACACAGTGTTTGTAAATGTTATAGAAGTTATATATATATATTTTTTTATATATATAGCAGTCTTGCTCACTTGAAAGAAGCTACTCTTTTTGTAGAAGGTGAACTGAAGCCGGGACGCCTGCTGCTTCTGCTCTGCGGAGAGACCGTCTATCAGGGTGGTGGGGAGACTGATGGATCCCGTAGCAGAATCACTATTTGCAGACCTCCTTCTTCTGCTCTTTATATGGAAGCACACACAGATACAAGACTTAGACAAAGACAAGGAAATATCAATACAATACACACATTATTGATCCCATGAGGGAAATTCATTTCACAGCGCCCCCTGGAGGCCAGAGGGTTAAGGACCCAAGGGTGGCAGGTTGTCGATACCGGGGCTCGAGATCCAACCTTCTGATCAGTAACCCAGTGCCTTAAACCACTGTGTTACCACTGGGATAACACACCCCCCTCCCGGAAGCAACATGTCTGATTTAAATCCAGAGGAATAACACACTTTGGGACATGATGCTATGCGGGGTGGGGCATCTGTGGACATCTGTGATCCTCAGGACACGATCATGGCGTTCTTACTGGTAACGATTCCAAAATTGTTGGGAGGCGGGAGCTCAGTGGATCTCAGGTTCAAATCCCACCAACACCAAGCTACCACTAGTGGGCCCTTAAGCAAGACCCTTAACCCTCAATTGTAAGTTACTCTGGATAAGGGCGTCTGCAAAATGTTACTAACATTTACTAATTGCAGACTGCCCCATGGACGCCAACTCTACATTCCAAAAGATCTCAAAATCAACACGGATTTATGACGTGGTAACTCGTACACACTACGGCTCAGACTTTACCTGTATGTTTGAAGGCACATTGAAGGACAATCCTGTAAAGTTGGCTGCATTGATTTTCATCACCGTCACTGAGAGGTAGGAAAAGGCTATCGTTGAAGAGTCGCCCAGAATGACCAGTTTCAACGCCAGTTCTTCTACAATCTTAATCAAGCTGGAGGAAAAGAATTCCAGAAGTTCTAGCAGATGTTTTTTTTTTTTTTTAAAGACTCCTCTGTATCTTTATATGAAGGCTTACCGGTTAGACGAGGAGGCCAGAGCTCCTGAAGGAGCATTTAGGAGATTGTTAATGGAAGATAAAGCATTCTGAGCCACAGCCAGGCTGATGTTCGGAGCAGACAGGATTTCTTCCAGAAGGTTGACCAAATTCTGCACTTGAAGCGAGTTCAGGGTTGAAACATTCTGAGTCTGGTTCAGAATCTGATCCACCACAGACTGTGGGCTCAGAGTGGTCGAGGTCGCTGCAGGTACATTTAATGTGGCGTGTTAACAGAATTATGACCATGAAACCTTGAGAAGAACCAAGCTTGTAACCAAGATCCAATTATGTCCCTTAGGTGAGCTTTAAGGATATGTATCTAATCTCTAAATTGGACTTGAGCAGAAAAGATATGGACTAACCTGCTAAAGTCATTCCGTTGCTGGTCTTGCTGGAGGTGGAGGTGGTGGTGATGGAGGTACTATTTCCTATGAGTGCAGTGGGATTGTTTGGTGCTAATGTTGTAGTGCTTCTTCCTGTAGATTGTGTGACGTTGGATGGAGCGGTGATAATTGTTGTGTTGTCACTGGTTGTGACGTTTAGAGGATTTGATATCAGATTACTGTAAACGGTAATGTTATTTATCACCCGTGTTACGTTGTACATGTTTGGTGTGGTGTACGGATGTAAATAATCTGTGGTGAAATTCAACAGAAGCATGGAAGGAGATGTTGTGTTTGTCGGGAAGGTTGTGTTGAATGTAGTGTTTGGAGGAACTGTAGAATTGCTGAGTGTTGTGTTGCTTGGATATGTAGCATTGATGGATGTTGTGTTAGTAACATTTATGTCGGTGTTTGTTTGTGTTGTGTTACTGATTGTGGAATTTTTTACATTGATAGTGGTGTTTGGTTGTGTTGTGTCATTAAATGGTAATAATGTTGTGTTTGTACTTTTTAGACTACTGTTTAAATTTCTTTCCTCAGTAGCTGCTGTTGTAACATTGAGAGTTGTGTTTGTTTGTGTTGTGTTAATGAGTGTTGAATTTGATACATTGATAGTGGCGTTTGGTTTGTGTTGTGTTATTAAATGGTGTTGTTTAAGTGTTGTTTAGACTACTGTTTAAATTCCTATCCTCATTAGCTGCTGTTGTAACATTAAGAGTGGTGTTTGTTTGTGTTGTGTTAATAAATGGTGTTGTGTTTGTAGTGTTTAGACTACTGTTTAAATCTCTATTCTCGTTAGCTGCTGTTGTAACATTGAGAGTGGTGTTTGTTTGGGTTGTGTTAACGTTATGGTTGTGTTTGTAGTGTTTAGAGTTTAAATCTCTATTCTGTTGTGTTTGTAACATTGAGAGTGGTGTTTGTTTGGGTTGTGTTAATGGTGTTGTAACTGTTTGTAGTGTTTAGACTACTGTTTAAATCTCTATTCTGTTGTGTTTGTAACATTGAGAGTGGTGTTTGTTTGTGTTGTGTTAATGAGTGTTGAATTTGATACATTGATAGTGTTTAAATTCCTTCCGTGCTCTTGTAACATTGAGAGTGGTGTTTGTTTGTGTTGTGTTATTAAATGATGTTGTGTTTGTAGTGTTTAGACTACTGTTTAAATTCCTATCCTCATTAGCTGCTGTTGTAACATTGAGAGTGGTGTTTGTTTGTGTTGTGTTAATAAATGGTGTTTGTTTGTGGTGTTGTGTTTGTAGTGTTTAGACTACTGTTTATATTTTTAACTTCTGAAACTGCTATTGTTACATTAAATGTTGTATTTGTTGTAGTTGGAGTTGTGTTTGTTTGTGTTGTGTTATTGGTTGATGTTGTAGTTGTTACATTGGGAGTGGTGTTTGTTTGTGTTGTGTTATTGGTTGATGTTGTAGTTTTGTTACATTGGGAGTGGTGTTTGTTTGTGTTGTGTTTAATTGGTTGATGTTGTATTTGTTTAGTTGGGAGTGGTGTTTGTTTGTGTTGTGTTATTGGTTGATGTTGTAGTTGTTACATTGAGAGTGGTGTTTGTTTGTGTTGTGTTAATGGGTTGATGTTGTATTTGTTACATTGGGTAGTGGTGTTTGTTTGTGTTGTGTTATTGGTTGATGTAATTGTTACATTGGGAGTTGTGTTTGTTTGTGTTGTATTATTGGTTGATGTTGTATTTGTTGTAGTTGGAGTGGTGTTTGTTTGTGTTGTGTTATTGGTTGATGTTGTATTTGTTGTAGTTGGAGTTGTGTTTGTTTGTGTTGTGTTATTGGTTGATGTTGTATTTGTTATATTGGGAGTGGTGTTTGTTTGTGTTGTGTTATTGGTTGATGTTGTATTTGTTGTAGTGGGAGTGGTGTTTGTTTGTGTTGTGTTATTGGTTGATGTTGTATTTGTTGTAGTTGGGAGTGGTGTTTGTTTGTGTTGTGTTTTTGGTTGATGTTGTATTTGTTGTAGTTGGAGTGGTGTTTGTTTGTGTTGTGTTTATTGGTTGATGTTGTATTTGTTGTAGTTGGAGTGGTGTTTGTTTGTTTGTGTTGGTGTTTGTTTGTGTTGTGTTTTGCGTTGTATTATTGGTTGATGTTGTAGTTGTTACATTGGGAGTGGTGTTTGTTTGTGTTGTGTTATTGGTTGATGTTCTAGTTGTTACATTGGGAGTGGTGTTTGTTTGTGTTGTGTTATTGGTTGATGTAATTGTTATATTGGGAGTTGTGTTTGTTTGTGTTGTCTTTGTGTTATTGGTTGATGTTGTATTTGTTGTAGTTGGAGTGGTGTTTGTTTGTGTTGTGTTATCGGTTGATGTTGTATTTGTTATATTGGGAGTGGTGTTTGTTTGTGTTGTGTTATTGGTTGATGTTGTATTTGGTTACATTGGGAGTGGTGTTTGTTTCTGTGTGTTATTGTTCAATGTACTTTTTGTTTCGGTTGTGTTATTGGTTGATGTATTTGTTGTAGTGGGAGTGGTGTTTGTTTGTGTTGTGTTATTGGTTGATGTTGTATTTGTTGTAGTTGGAGTGGTGTTTGTTTGTGTTGTGTTATTGGTTGATGTTGTATTTGTTACATTGGGAGTGGTGTTTGTTTCTGTAGCGTTATTGTTCACTGTACTTTTTGTTTCGGTTGTGTTATTGGTTGATGTTGTATTTATTGTAGTGGAAGTGGTGTTTGTTTGTGTTGTGTTATTGGTTGGTGTAGTTGTTACATTGGGAGTGGTGTTTGTTTGTGTTGTGTTATTGGTTCATGTTGTAGTTGTTACATTGGGAGTGGTGTTTGTTTGTGTTGTGTTATTGGTTGATGTTGTATTTGTTGTAGTTGGAGTGGTGTTTGTTTGTGTTGTGTTTTTGGTTGATGTTGTATTTGTTGTAGTTGTGGAGTGGTGTTTGTTTGTGTTGTGTTATTGGTTGATGTTGTATTTGTTGTAGTGGGAGTGGTGTTTGTTTGTGTTGTGTTATTGGTTGATGTTGTATTTGGCACATTGGGAGTGGTGTTTGTTTCTGTAGCGTTATTGTTCACTGTACTTTTTGTTTGTCTTGTGTTATTGGTTGATGTTGTATTTGTTGTAGTGGGAGTGGTGTTTGTTTGTGTTGTGTTATTGGTTGATGTTGTATTTGTTGTAGTTGGAGTGGTGTTTGTTTGTGTTGTGTTATTGGTTGATGTTGTATTTGTTGTAGTTGGAGTGGTGTTTGTTTGTGTTGTGTTTATTGGTTGATGTTGTATTTGTTGTAGTTGGAGTGGTGTTTGTTTGTGTTGTGTTATTGGTTGATGTTGTATTTGTTGTAGTGGGAGTGGTGTTTGTTTGTGTTGTGTTATTGGTTGATGTTGTATTTGTTACATTGGGAGTGGTGTTTGTTTCTGTAGTGTTATTGTTCAACTGTACTTTTTGTTTCGGTTGTGTTATTGGTTGATGTTGTATTTGTTGTAGTGGGAAGTGGTGTTTGTTTGTGTTGTGTTATTGGTTGGTGTAGTTGTTACATTGGAAGTGGTGTTTGTTTGTGTTGTGTTATTGGTTGATGTAGTTGTTACATTGGGAGTGGTGTTTGTTTGTGTTGTGTTATTGGTTGATGTTGTATTTGTTGTAGTTGGAGTGGTGTTTGTTTGTGTTGTGTTTTTGGTTGATGTTGTATTTGTTGTAGTTGGAGTTGTGTTTGTTTGTGTTGTGTTATTGGTTGATGTTGTATTTGTTGTATTTGTTATATTGGGAGTGGTGTTTGTTTGTGTTGTGTTATTGGTTGATGTTGTATTTGTTACATTGGGAGTGGTGTTTGTTTCTGTAGCGTTATTGTTCACTGTACTTTTTGTTTGTCTTGTGTTATTGGTTGATGTTGTATTTGTTGTAGTGGGAGTGGTGTTTGTTTGTGTTGTGTTATTGGTTGATGTAGTTGTTACATTGGAGTGGTGTTTGTTTGTGTTGTGTTTATTGGTTGATGTTGTATTTGTTGTAGTTGGAGTGGTGTTTGTTTGTGTTGTGTTATTGGTTGATGTTGTATTTGGCACATTGGGAGTGGTGTTTGTTTGTGTTGTGTTATTGGTTGATGTTGTATTTGTTGTAGTGGGAGTGGTGTTTGTTTGTGTTGTGTTATTGGTTGATGTTGTATTTGGCACATTGGGAGTGGTGTTTGTTTCTGTAGCGTTATTGTTCACTGTACTTTTTGTTTCGGTTGTGTTATTGGTTGATGTTGTATTTATTGTAGTGGAAGTGGTGTTTGTTTGTGTTGTGTTATTGGTTGGTGTAGTTGTTACATTGGGAAGTGGTGTTTGTTTGTGTTGTGTTATTGGTTCGTGTAGTTTGTTACATTGGTAGTGTTGTTTTGTTTGTTTGTGTTGTATTAGTTCGGTTGATGTTGTATTTGTTGTAGTTGGGAGTGGTGTTTGTTTGTGTTGTGTTATTGGTTGATGTTGTATTTGTTGTAGTGGGAGTGGTGTTTGTTTGTGTTGTGTTATTGGTTGATGTCGTATTTGGCACATTGGGAGTGGTGTTTGTTTCTGTAGCGTTATTGTTCACTGTACTTTTTGTTTCGGTTGTATTATTGGTTGATGTTGTATTTGTTGTAGTTGGGAGTGGTGTTTGTTTGTGTTGTGTTATTGGTTGATGTTGTATTTGTTGCACATTGGGAGTGGTGTTTGTTTGTGTTGTGTTATTGGTTGATGTTGTATTTGTTGTAGTGGGAGTGGTGTTTGTTTGTGTTGTGTTATTGGTTGATGTTGTATTTGGCACATTGGGAGTGGTGTTTGTTTCTGTAGCGTTATTGTTCACTGTACTTTTTGTTTCGGTTGTGTTATTGGTTGATGTTGTATTTATTGTAGTGGAAGTGGTGTTTGTTTGTGTTGTGTTATTGGTTGGTGTAGTTGTTAAATTGGGAGTGGTGTTTGTTTGTGTTGTGTTATTGGTTGGTGTAGTTGTTACATTGGTAGTGGTGTTTGTTTGTGTTGTGTTATTGGTTGATGTATTTGTTGTAGTGGGAGTGGTGTTTGTTTGTGTTGTGTTATTGGTTGATGTAGTATTTGGTACATTGGGAGTGGTGTTTGTTTGTGTTGTTTGCATTATTGTTCAATTTGTGTTATTGTGGTTGCTTATTTGTGTGTATTGTTCTTTTTTGGTTGTATTATGTGTGTGTATTTGCTACATTGAGTGTGGTATTTGTTTGTGTTGTGTTATTGGTTGATGTTGTATTTGTTGTAGTGGAAGTGGTGTTTGTTTGTGTTGTGTTATTGGTTGATGTTGTTACATTGGGAGTTTGTGTTGCTGTTTTGTTGTATTATTGGTTGATGTTGTATTTGCTACATTGAGTGTGGTATTTGTTTGTGTTGTGTTATTGGTTGATGTATTCGTTGCCATGAGTGTGGTGTTTGTTTGTGTTGTGCTATGGCTTGATGTTGTTGTGTTTGTTATTGTGTCGTTTACACTGAGAGTGGTGTTTGCATGTGGAAGAACAGTAGTTGTGCTTGTTGTAGTTGTAGCGGTGTTTTGTGTTGACAGCTGACAGCCCTCGTTTTGCTGCAGAGACAGCACCTGATCTTGACTGCTGTGGAAAATCAATGCGATATTTACGTTTAGCCTTTTAAGGTATAATATTACAAATAAACGTGGTCTCCTAGAAGTCACGGACGTCTAGACTTTTCAATCTGACTACAACACTGACGTTGGCAGTGTGGTCTCCAGAATCAACAAGGTTTCCTCCTGCAGAAGCTCCTGCAGAGGCAGACACCCCAATATCAAGCTCCAGTCAGACGTGGACAACATCACCTTCACACCATTCTCCGGTCTGAAGGCGAAGGTGCATGGTGGTGCCTCCAATGGAGAACTCCTCCCAAGTCCTGTTCCTACCTGAGGTCAGCATTTTAGATACCAAGCTAGCCAAGCTCCAGCCTAAAGCACACAAGGTTCTCCCATACAAGCTGTTCCTAGAAAGCTACTCTCATCACTAACATCAACTCTTCCCAAGTCCAGGTCTCGTAACCCCACAATTCTCACGATGGACATTACCTACACCAGAACCTCCGGATGGGTGTGGATAATCGAGACCGATAATTTTCCTGGTGAAAATTCCTTTTATCTTTTATTGTTTTCCCCTAATGATGTTCTTGATGGACTCTCATTTGTGTTGTCTGCTGATCTCCTGTTTCTTTTGGCCACTTTCTGCCACTGTAAAGGATCTCATACCATCATTATTGTAGTCTTGTCTTATTTTAATACAAAAAAATTTATTACTGTAATGAGGTCACGGTTGTGGTTTAGTGTTTAGCACGTTCGCCTCACACCGCCAGGGTCCGGGTTCGATTCCCGTCTCGGCCATGTGTGTGTGGAGTTTGTGCATGTTCTCCCCGTGCCTCAGGGGGTTTTTCTCCGGGTTCTCCGGTTTCCTCCCCCGGTCCAAAAACATGCACGGTAGGTTGATTGGCACCTTGGAAAATTATCCCTAGTGTATGAATGTGTGTGTGTGTGTGTGTGTGTGCCCTGCGATGGGTTGGCATTCCATCCAGTGTGTATCCTGCCTTAATGCCCATAGACGCCTGAGATAGACACAGACTCCCCGTGACCCGAGAAGATCAGATATAGCGGTAGATTCATAGAATATGAATGAATGAATGCCGGCTGTTTATAAAAGGCTATTAAATGGAATAACTCACCATGTAAACTGGCTGACGAGGGAGTTAAACTGGGCGTCTGATAGATCACATATTGAGTTTACGTTGATGTTGGAATAGGTCCAGTTAGATGTCGAGTTAAAGGCAGAGGATTGAGTAATGTTGGGGGGTTCACATAGAGCTAAAACACACAAAAGAAAAATATACATACAATTACTTCTCTGGCGGAAATCCCATGCATTTTAGAGAAGCAAATATTAAAAAAATACACTTTAAAGCACTCACCAGCAGTTCTAGTGAGGAAGCCATTATAGCTAATTTTGGAATAAGATTGGAATAAATAAGTGAGAATGTCATTGAGGAAACACATGTTCTGCGGCTGAGCGTAAACCACTGTAACCGTGCAGCTGGTCAATCTGTGGGCGAGAATAATAATAAAAAAAACATTTAATTAAAGAATAGTTATTTTCAATGAAAGACAAAGGACTTATTTTATATTACCTTGTTTTATTATCAATGCACTGTATGTGTGCCGTCTATAAACAAAAACAAGAATACGTGGAATTAAAATGATTCATTAGATTGCACCGGCATTTTTTAAAAACGTCTTGAAAGATATTTTACCTGATATAACGTGGACGCCTGTGAGATATTATTACACAGAGACCTGTAAAGTAAAGTAGTAAAGTTTAGTAAAGTAGCGCATGCACTAACAGCGACGTGTATCGTAGGGAGGTTGTGGCTTAGTGGTTAAGGTGTTGGACTCTGGACCAGGAGATCGCAGGTTCAAACCCCACCACCACCAAGCTACCACTAGTGGGCCCTTGAGCAAGGCCCTTAACCCTCAATTGCTCAGTTGTAAGTCTGGATAAGGGCGTCTGCTAAATGCTGCAAATGTAAATGTATCGCATCGTTACTCACTGAGAAACGGCTGTCGAGTTGCATGTCGAGTTCAGCTGCGAAACCTTTTAGGATGAAAAGAACGACATTTACAATGACAAAAATGTACCGTTACATCGCTAATTACAATTTATGTAAGCTGTAAAATACACAATATACACACGCGTGGAAAGCGTAGTTTAAATAAAGAATAAATTCCTCAAAGCATCTGTTTGTGCTCAATAAATGTATGTATTGATTGTATAATGTACACATTTTATATACTCACTATATCGGTGACTGTGCTCTTTGTTACTTGGTTGCCTTTGATATCCAAATTAAAAGAATATAATGCTAATCCTAAACAGGTGAAGATACGAGAGCGTGGTGTTAGTAAATGCAAAATACTTGAACAAAAAGTACTGCTCATGACAAATACACACTCACCGGGACTTGCGCAGTATTTAAAGCAACTACACGTGTTCTGCTGGTTACCTGGAATACATGGACATGTCCGTGATACACAACAATAAAGGCATGGAATGCAAATATATTGCTAATTTGATGGTTGGAGGAAGTGAAAGAGGAAACTCAATGTTGTTTCATCAGCAGAACAAAAACAAGATATCCCACATATTTACCCAGTGAGGAGGTTTGTTGAGAAGTTGTTGTTGTTGCCAAGTCTGTGACGATTAAAGATTTGAGGTTTGAAGGAATGGAGGAGAAATTGACAGAAAGAGTAGTGGTAGAGGGAGATGTTGTTGTGGCAGGTGGGATAGTACTTATTTGGTTATCTATCATGGAGGTGTTTGTGGTAGTGAAACTTGTAGTTGTGGAGCTGTTTATGGTTGTTGTAGTTGTGTTTGTGGACATACTAGTGGTTGTAGGGGTAGTTGTGGTAGTGTTTATGGTAGTGGTACTTGTAATTGTGGGGGTGTTTGTGGTAGATGTGGGTGTGTTTGTGGTAGGTGTAGTTGTGGGGGTGTTTGTGGTAGTGGTAGGTGTGTTTGTGGTAGTGGTAGTTGTGGGTGTGTTTGTGGTAGTTGTGGTTGTGGGGGTGTTTGTGGTATTGTTTTTTTGTTTGTGTAGGTGTGTTTGTGGTTGTGGTAGTTGTGGGTGTGTTTGTGGTAGTTGTAGTTGTGGGGGTGTTTGTGGTAGTGGTGGGTGTGTTTGTGGTAGTTGTAGTTGTGGGTGTGTTTGTGGTAGTGGTAGGTGTGTTTGTGGTGGTTGTAGTTGTGGGTGTGTTTGTGGGTAGGGGGTGTTTGTGGTAGTGGGTGTGGGTGGTAGGTGTGTTTGTGGTAGTGGTAGTTGTGGGGTGTTTGTTGTGTGGGTGTGTTTGTGGTAGTTGTGGGTGTGTTGTGGGTGTGTGTTGTTGTGGTAGTTTGTGGTAGTTGTGGGGGTGTTTGTGGTAGTGGTAGGTGTGTTTGTGGTAGTTGTGGGGGTGTTTGTGGTAGTTGTGGGTGTGTTTTGTAGTGGTAGTTGTAGTTGTGGGGGTGTTTGTGGTGGTGGTGGGTGTGTTTGTGGTAGTTGTGGTTGTGGGGGTGTTTGTGGTAGTGGTAGGTGTGTTTGTGGTAGTTGTGGTGTGTGTTTGTGGTAGTTGTGGGTGTGTTTGTAGTAGTTGTAGTTGTGGGGGTGTTTGTGGTAGTTGTGGGTGTGTTTGTGGTAGTTGGTAGTTGGTGGGTGTGTTTGTGGTAGTTGTAGGGGTGTTTGGGTTGTGGGGGGTGGGTGTTTGTGGTAGTTGTGGGGGTGGTAGTGGTAGTTGTGGGGGTGTTTGTGGTAGTTGTGGGTGTGTGTTGTTGGTAGTGGTAGGTGTGTTTGTGGTAGTGGTGGAGGGTGGTAGTTTGTGGTAGTGGTAGTTGTAGTTGTGGGGGTGGGTGTAGTTTGGGGGTGGTAGTGGTGGTAGTTGTGGGTGGTTTGTGGTAGGTGTTGTGTTGTGGTAGTTGTGGGGGTGTTTGTTGTAGGGGGTGTGGGTACTTGTAGTTGTGGGGTAGTGGTAGTTGTGGGAGTGTTTTGGTGGTAGTGTAGGTGTTGTGGTGTGGGTTGTGGGGGTAGTTTGGTGTAGTTTGTGGGTGTGTTTGTTTGGTGTGGGGTCAGGTGTGTCTTGTGGTAGTGGTCAGTTGTGGGGTGTTGTGGTCGTGGTATGTGTTTGTGGTCGGTGTTGTGGGGGTGTTTTGTGGTCTTGTGGGGGTGTAGTGTGGTCGTGGTCGGTGTGTTTGTGGTCGTGGTCGTTTGTGGGGGTTTGTGGGTCTTTGGGTGGTGTGTTGTGGTGGTGTTTGTCGTTTTGTGTCTGTGGTTTTTTCGTGGTAGTGTGTTGTGGGGGGGTTTTGAGGGTCCGTGTGTGTGGTCGGTGTTGTGGGGCGTTGTGTCGTTGTGGGTGTGTTGTGTCTTGTGGTGTGGGGGTTTGTGGTAGGTAGTGGTTTGTGTTAGTGGTAGTTGTGGGGTGTTTATGTCGGTGTTTGTCGGTGTGTTTCGTGTGGGGTCGTGTGGGGGTTTGGGTTGTGTGGTGTCGTTGTGGGGTTTGTGGTCGTTTGTTCGGGTGTTTGTGGTGTTGTGGGTGTGTTTGTCGATTGTGGGTTGTGGGGTGTGTTGTTGTGGGTTTGTGTAGCCTTGTGGAGGTGTAGTGGTAGTTGTGGGGGTGTTGTGGTAGTGGGGTCTTTGTGGTGTGTGGGGTTTTTGTGGTAGTTGTGGGTGTGTTTGTGGTAGTTGTGGGTGTGTTTGTGGTGGTTGTAGTTGTGGGTGTGTTTGTGGTAGTTGTGGGTGTGTTTGTGGTGGTTGTAGTTGTGGGTGTGTTTTGTGGTAGTTGTGGGTGTGTGGGTGTGTTTGTGGTGGTTGTAGTTGTGGGTGTGTTTGTGGTAGTTGTGGGTGTGTTTGTGGTGGTTGTAGTTGTGGGTGTGTTTGTGGTAGTGGTAGTTGTGGGTGTGTTGGTGTGTTGTAGTTGTGGGTGTGTTTCTGGTAGTTGTGGGGGTGTTTGTGGTAGTGGAACTTGTACGTATTGGAGCGTTTGTGGTAATTGTGGTAGCTGTGGGAGTGTTAGTTGTGGGGTTGCGGGTCTTGTTAGTGGTAGGGGGGTGTTTGTGGTAGTGGTAGTGTGGTAGTTGTGGGGGTGGTAGTTGTGGGGGTGGTAGTGGTAGTTGTGGGGGGGTGGGGTGGTAGTTGTGGGTGTGTTTGTTGTGGTGGTAGTGGTAGTTGTGGGGTGTTTGTGGTAGTTGTGGGTGTGTTTGCAGTGGTTGTAGTTGTGGGTGTGTTTGTGGTAGTGGTAGTTGTGGGGGTGGTTCTTTTCATAGTTGTTTAGCTGTGGGAGTGGTGAGTAGTTGTAAGGTTTTTGTAGTGTTGTTTGTGGGGTTGTGTTGTTGGTCGTGGTCGTTGTGGGGTGTGGTGATTGGATGTCTTTGTCGTTATGGTGTGTTATGTGTCGTTCCTTTGTGGGGTGGTCGTGGTCTTTGTGGGGTTGGTTGTTCTCGTTTGGGTGTTGTTGTGGTCGTTTGTGGGGGGTTGGTAGTTGTAGTTGTGGTGGTATTTGTGGTCCTGGCTATCTGTGGGCGTGATTATGTAATGTTGGTGGGGGGGTGTTTTGTGGTATTGGTAGTTTGTGGGGTTGGTCGTTGTCAGTTGTGGGGCTGTTTGTGTCGTTGTCGTTTTCAGGGAGTGGTCGTAGGTTCGTGGTGTTCTGAGGGTGGTGTGTGGTCGTTGTGGGGTGTGTCGTGGTCGTGGTGGGAGTCGGTAGTGCTAGTAAGTTGTCCGTCTGGGTGTAGTTTGTGGTAGTTGACGTTGTGGGCCTGGTAGCGGTACAGTTGTTGGGGTTGTAAGTGGTAGTGGGGGATGTGGTTGTGGTAGTTGTGGTCGTTGCGTTGTGTGGGGGTATTTATGATCATGGTAACTTTGGAGTGATTATGGTTCATGGTTTGGATGGGCGGGTGTTTTTAGGTGTGTCGATCGTCAGGTGTGGGGGGTGGTCGGTTGTCGTTTGTGGGAACCTGTTTGGTGGTGTGGTACGTTGTGGGGGTGGTATTTGGGTCGTTGTCGTTGGTGCTGGGTGTTTGGTAGTTGTAGTGGTTGGTCGTGGTCGTGTTGTCTCGGGGTGGTAGTGGCTGTCGTTGGTCGTTTGGGTGTTTGTTCTAGGTTGCCGTTGTGGGTGTGTTTAGCGTGTCGTTGTAGGGGTCGTCGTTTGTAGTTGTGGGGCGTTTTTGGGAGGTGGTCATTGTAAGTTTGGGGGTGGTCGTGGTCCTTGTCTTTGGTGCGGGTGTTATGGTGGTCGTTTGTGTGGTTGGCGTGGTTCGTTGTGGCGGTGGTCGTGTCCGTGTGTCCTATTCGGCGGGTGTTGCGTCGTTTGTGGGGGTGGGTGGTGTTGTTTGTGGGAGGTGGTGGTAGTGGTAGTTGTTGTAGTGGATGTTTTTTGGGGAGTTGTGGTAGTTGAAGTTGTGGGTGCGGTAGCGGTAGTTGTGGGGGTGGTAGTGGTAGTTGTAGGTGTGGTTGTGGTAGTTGTGGGGGTGGTAGTGGTGTTGTGGAGGTATTTGTGGTATGGTAGCTTGGGAGTGATTATGTTAGCGGTTGGTGGTGGGTGTTTGTGGTAGTGGTAGTTGTGGGAGTGTAGTTGTAGTTTTGGGATGTTCTTGGTAGTGGTCTTGTGGGGGTGTAGTTGTGTTTGAGGGTGTTTTGGTAGTTGTGGGGTTGGTAGTGATATTATTGGGTGGTAGTGGATGTAGTTGTAGTTGGGGTGTTTGTGTCCGTTTTAGTTGTGGGGGTGGTAGTCGTGGTTGTGAAGGTGTAGTGGTAGTTGTGGGGGTGGTCGTGGTCGTGTATGGGGGTTGGTAGGTGGGGTCGCTCCGTGGGTTGGGCCGGTTCGTGGTCGTTGTGGCGGTGGTCGTGGTTTGTGGGGGGTGGTCGTGGTCGTTTGTGATAGGTTGGCAGTTATGGGGGTTGGTATTGGTAGTCTGTCGGCGTGGTCTTTGTGGGGGTGTGGTAGTGAGTCATGGCTGGGTGCGGTGTGGTCGTTGTGGGGTGTTTGGTGTGGTAGTTTTACATTGTGGGGCGTCTCTTGGTAGTTGGGGGGGGTGTCTGGGTCGTTTGGCCGTTGTGGGGAGTGAGTAGATGGAGTTCTGGGTGGTTGGTCGTGGTTAGTATGGGGGGGGTGGGTAATGGTCGTATGTGGGGGGTGGTAGTGGTTGATGGTGTGTGTGCGTGGGCGTTGTGGGGGTGGTCAGTGGTTTTCTGGGTGTGGTAGTGTAGTTGTGGGGGTGTTAGTGGTATGGGGTGGGAGTGGCTTGGTAGTGTGGAGTGTGTGGTCGTGTGTGGGGTGGTGTGGGCTTGTGGTAGTGTGTGGTGGGCTGGTAGTGGGAGGTTGTTAGTGTGGGTTGTCGGTCCGTTGTGGGGGTCGCGTTGCTCAGCGTGTTCGCCTGTGGTCGTGGATGGTCGTCGATCGTTGATGACAGGTGGTACGTTACCGTACGTCGTTGTCTTTGTGTGGGGTTGGTAGTGGTAGTTGTGGGGGTGGTAGAGGTAGTGGTAGTTTTGGGGGCGGTAGTGGTAGTTGTGGGGGTGGTAGGTACGTGGTCGTTGTCGTGGTTGTTCGGGTCGTTGCTGGGCGTGGTTCTGGTCGTTGTGGTCATGGTAGTTTGTGGGGGTGGTATGAGGTCAGTGTAGTTTTGGGGGGGAGTTTGGGGGCGGTCTTGCGTAGTTGTGGGGGTGTACTGGTATTTGTCTGGTTGGTACGTGGTAGTTGTCTGGGTGGGGTAGTGTGTAGTTGTTTGGAGTTGTCATGGTCAGTTGTGGTCGTGTCGTGGGTTTTGGGTGGGATGTAGAGGGGTGGTAGTGTCTTTATCGGAGGTGTTAGTGGTCGTTACGTGGGCGATGGGTCGTGGTATTTGTGGGGTGGGTCGTGGTCGATTGTGAGGGGTGGTCGTCGGTACGTGGTCGTTGTTGGGGGTGGTCTGGTCGTTGTGGGGGGTTGCAGTGGTCGGTTGTAGGATTGGTAAGTGGTAGCTTTTTAGGGGTGGTAGTGGTACTTTGTTGGGACGTATTGTTAGTGTGGGGGTGGTCGTGGTCTTGTGGGGGTGGTCGTGGTCAGTTTAGGAGGGTGGGTCTGGTCGTATGTGTGGGTGGTCGTGTTGTTTGTCGGGGTGGGTCTGTGGTCTCGTTAGTGGGCGTGTCGTCGTAGTGGTCGTATGCCCGGGGCTGGTAGTGGTCGTTTGGCGGTGTCGGTGGTCCGTTGTGGGGGTGGTCGTGGTCCCTGTAGGTGTAGGTGGTTTAGTTAGTCAGTTGTGTGGGTGGCGGGCGTAGTGGTCGTTGTGGGCGGGGTCGTGCGCGTCGTTGGCGGGCGTGTTAGCTGGTCGTTGTTGTGAGGGTTTGGTTGTTGGTACTTGTCGTCGGGGTGGTATGGTAGTTGAGTGGTGGTCGTGGTCAGTTGTGGAGTGGTCGTTTTGGGGGTGGTCGTGTCGTTTGTCGGGGTGCTGTGGTAGTTGTGGGAGTGGCTCGTGGTCTTGTGGGGTCGGTAGGGTCTTTGTAGGGGTGCTCCGTGGTGTTGTGGGATGCTCGTGGGTAGTTGTGGTGGTGCTAAGGCGTTGTAGTTGTGGGGGTGGTCGTGGTTGTTGATAGGGTTGGCTAGTGGTAGTTGTGGGGATGGCTAGTGTAGGATGGTAGATGGTGGGGGTGGTCGTGGCGTTTTCGGGGGGGGGGGGGGGGGGTCCGTGGGTAGTTGTTTCCAGGGGTGGTACGTGGTCAGTTGTGGGCTTGTAGTGTTTCGTTGTAGGGGTTGGTAGAGCTATTTGTCGGGGTTGGTAGTGTCGTTGTAGGAGTGGTAGTGGCTCGTTTGGGGAGTGGTCGTGTGGGCGTCGGTCGTGGTCCGTTTGGTGGTGGTGGTAGTTGTGGGAGTGGTAGTGGTAGTTGTGGGAGTGGTAGTTGTAGTTGTGGGAGGTGGGTCGTGGCAAGTTGTGGGAGTGGTGCTGGTAGTTGTGGGAGTGCTGGTTGGTATTCTTATATTGGGATGGCTAGTGGTCAGTTGTGGTGGTGGTAGTGGTAGTTTTTGTGGGGGAGGTAGAGGTCGTGGTCGTTGTGGGCAGTAGTGGTAGTTTGTGGGGGTGGTGGTGATTGAGTCTGATGGGGTGGTGTCGGGATCGTGGTAGGTCGTGGGGGTGGTCGTGGTATTTGTGTTAGTGGTGTTGTGGGGGCTGGTCGTGTTCGTTTGTGGGGGTGTTGTGGGTCGTTGTTGGGCGTGGCGTGGTAAGTTGTGGTCGTGGTGTCGTTGTGGGGGCCTGGTGGATGGTCGTTGTGGTGGTAGGGGTGGTTAGTTGTGGGTGTGGTCGTGGTCTGTGGGGGTGGGGGTGCGTGGTCCGTCGTTGGGGGGTGGTGGTGGTCGTTTGTGTGGGTGGTCTGGTCGTTTTGGGGGGTGGGTCGTTGGTGGGCGTGGTGGTGGTCGTATTTGGGGGTGATGGGTGGTGGTCGTTCATGGGGGGGTGTGTCCGTGGTCGTATTGTGGTGGGTGGTCCCTTTGGGGTAGTGGGCCGGTTGTTGGTGGTGTAGGTGGTCCGTTGTTGGGGATGGCTGGTGGTCGTTGTTGGGGTGGATGGTTGGGTCGTTGTGGGGGTTGTCTGGTCGTTGTGGTCGTGGTCGTTGTGGGGCGTGGTGGTGGTCGTTGTTGGGGGTGGTCGTGAGGTGGCGAGGTGTGGGGGGTGGTGTCGCTTATAGTGGGGGGTTGAGTCGTGGTCGTTGTGGGGAGTGGTCGTGGTCGTTGTGAGGGGTGGTGGTGGTCGTTGTTGGGGTGGTCGTGGTCATTGTGGGCGTGGTCGTGCGCCCGTTGTGGGGGTGGTGGTGGTCGTTGTGTGGGTGGTCGTTGTCGTTGGGGGGGTGGCGTGGGGGTCGTATGTCGTGGTGGTGGTGGTCTTGATGTGTGGGGATGATGTGGCTGTGGTGGTGGTGGTGTGTCGTTGTGGGGGTGGTCGTGGTCGGTTGTGTGTGGGTCGTTGTGACAGTGGTGTGGTGGTCAGTTGGTGTCTGGGGTGGTCCGTGTGTGTGTGTTGTGGGGGTGGGGGGGGGGGGGGGTGGTCGTGGTCCGTTTTTAGTTTGCGGTGGATGTGGTCGTTGTGGCGTGTGGTCGTGGCTCGTTGTGGGGGTGGTGGTGGTCAGTTGGTTGTGGTGGTGTTGAGTCGTCTGTTGGGGTGGATCGTTGGTCCGTTGTGAGGGTGGTCGTGGTCGTTTGTGGGTCTGGGGGTGTGGTGGTATCTTGTGTGGTGGTGGTCGTGGTCGTTGTGGTCGTGGTCGTTGTGGGGGTGTCGTGTGTCGTTGGTCGTTTTGGGGGTGGTACTTGGTCGTCTTGTGGAGGGCGGTGTCGTGGGTCGTTTTTGTGGTGGTGGTGCTGAGTCGTTTGTTGGGGTTGGTCGTTGGTTCTTTGGCGTGGTCGTGGCCGGTTGTGGGGGGTGGTGGTGGTCGTTTGTCGGGGGTGGGTCGTGGTCTTTGTGGGGGTTGTGGGGGTCGTTGTGTCGGGGTGGGGTGGGATCGTAATGTGGGGTGGTAGATGTCGTTTGTGGGGGTGGTGGTGGTCGTTGCATCGGGGGTGGTAGTTGTTCGGTGTCGGCGTGGCTCCGTTGTCATGTGCGGCGGGTGTGGGTGGTCGTTTTAGTTGGGGTGGTCGTGTCGTGGTCGTTGTGGGGGGGTCGTGGTCATGTGTGTGGGGGTGGTGGTGGTAGTTGTTGGGGTGGTAGTGGTAGTTGGGGGGTGGTAGTGGTAGGTGTGGGGGGGGTGGTGTGGGGGTGTTATGGGGGGGGTGGTATTGTTGGGGGGAGTGGTAGTTTTGGTGGGTGTAGTGGTGTTGTGGGGGTGGTAGTGGGTGGTCGTTGTGGGGGTAGTGGTAGTTGTGGTCGTGGTTGTTGGGGCGTGGTAGTCTGGTGTGGGTTGTGGGGTGGTAGTGGGTAGGTCTTGTGGTGGTGGTGTGGTAGTGGTGTGTGGGGTGGTTGAGGGGGGTGGTAGTAGTGGTAGTGTTAGGGGGGTGGTTGGAGTTGTATTGGTTGTCTCTGTGCATGAAAAACAAACAGAGATTTGCATTTAAATAGTGTTTTAAATGCATTAAAAGATTCCTAAATATGTACTATAAGATATTTGGGGCGAGATTTTACCAAAAGGCCATCTTATAAATGACAGACTTCCTGTAGGGGTTTGATTGGTCAGAACGAATCACATAGCGATACAGATGGAAATGAGATGCCACTATTGGCATCACAATGTAGCACAGTAGATTCAGCCCAAAAGCTAATTCAAATTAAAATTACAATTACAATGTACACCCGGCATAACATTATGACCACGTAAAGTGAATAACACTGATTATCTCTTCATTATGGGAGGGTTATTGGGTGGGATATTATTAGGCAGCCAGTAAACATCCTCAAAGTCGATTTGTTAGAAAGTAGAAAAAATAAGAAAGGATCCGGGAAAGGATCACTGATGCATGTGGCACGCAAAGACTGGTCCATATGGTCCAATCCGACAGATTGTAGCCCAAATTGTTATATAATGCTGTTAATGCTCGACTGGTCAGGAAAAGGAGGACCAACAAAATATTAGGCATTTGGTCATAATGTTATGGCTGTTTGTGTATATTGTTTACAGTTGCCCGAATTGTTGTTTTGAAAGTTTGTTCCCTGATTCTGAACTCAAGTGAAGGGGAAGGAAAAACTCAGACCAACCATCATCCAGAATTCAACAAGGCTTTGGCAATAAAACCTTATAACAAGAATGTTTTTTTATGGACATGTGAACAGATTAGTGTTATACTCACTACCAGTGTTGGGAAGGTTTACTTTGGAAATGTAATAAATTACAGATTATAAATGACCCATATTCAAAATGTAATAAGCAGTGTAAGTTTTCAATTACATTACAAAAGTAACTGATGACATTTGATGACTTTTTCATTACATTCATTTGTCCACTAGGTGGCCTGTACTGTAATTAACATTCTTAAGGAAAAAAACAATTTCAAACCCTCAGGACAAGTAGGTTATATTTTCTGAAAGAGATCTGCATCAGGGGGCTTTGGAGATTTGTAACTTTTGTTTATATTTATTTTGTAATTAAACTACGTAACGCCGTTACATGTAACTCCCCAACACTGCTCACTACAGACATGCTTATTAATGGAACATGCTGATGAAATGGGACTTACCGTTGGCATTGCTAGTCCCTGCAATGCTGCGTTTCTTCCGCGCATGGCCTAAAAGACTGAGAACGCCTACAGGAAAGCCATGCAAAAACAAAAATATAACAATCACATCCATTTTGGAAAATGGATGAAAGCTGAGGAAAAAAAAATGAAGCATTTTGAAGGATTATTATTTCATGCATTAACATGTCGTGCATTAACTGTGATTTCGCCGTACTAAGAAACGACTGCATGCAAATTGCGGTGCACAGTAATGGCGTCGAAGGAGACAATGGACAAGAAAGAATGATAGAAAGCAAAGCAGGTGGCTGCGTTCTAGAGACTCAAACTCCTATTTATACTCGTGCATTTTTATTTCCTGATAGTGAAATAATAAACAAGTGCATTTACATGTTTATTCAAATGTGTGTCTGGTGGAAAGTTCATTACACACAGAACACCTTGTGCTTTTGTACACTTTCAGTTTGGATTGGGAACGTTGACTTTGACACATGACAGGCATTTTATCTTAGGAATGTCAAATAAAATGTTTATTTCGAATGGGCCAGCATTCACAGTGTAATGGGCTAATTTATATTTTGCAAATCCTATACAAAGATGAGAGACGGTGCTGTAAATGTGCACTTGCTCTCTGGGGAAAGGGTGGATGCCGACGGGAGGCCTGGGGAGAAAACCGGCGCGTGAAAAAACTCACCACAGGAAAGTGTGTCGTCCTGAACACGGGTCTGATCTTGACTGATCCTCCACATGCTGGAGTCCCAGCGTGCGATCGTCCCGTCCTCGCACTGCCCATGCTCCTTTACATCGCCCCAGATTCGGAACATGTACAGCTCCACGGTGGCCGTGTTGCTCCCTGGAGAAACATCCCACGCCTGACATCCCAGCTGTAGTTTTCCGTTCGGTTGCATGGCGTGAGCGAACACCGTACGCTCTTGCGTCTCCTGACTGCCATTGACGCTCAGGCTGAAGCTGTTGCGTACCGAGTCGAGTCGCAGACACAGCCGGTGCCAGCTTTTCAGCGCCAGCTGCACAGGGAAGCGGTGTTGAACCCCCAGGAGCCATACCATCACGGTATTGCCGTCACCCTGCAGCGCCAGGCCGTAGTTCGGGGAACGAGACACGGTGTAGCTAAACGCCGTCCACGTCCCCGGAGTCATCAAGCGAATGTCCGTGCACACGGTCATCTGGGGGAGCTGCGGTACACGCTGGCTTTCTATCAGGGTCCACTGGTCTGTACATCCCTGCAGGACGGCCTTAATGTTGATCAGGAAGTAGCTGTTCGCTGAGAAGGAACAAAGAAATACTGTATAAAGAGAACAGGAAATCATCGTAAGAGATCATATATAATACTGAGATACGATGGAGAAATGCCGACGCTGCTCAGGAGTCATGAGGACCGTGATGAGTACGGAGAAACGTTCTTATCACCGTCATTATCGATTCATTTGAGTTTATGGTTTATTCGGATGTTGAAAAATTATGTATGATATGATTTCACCTCGGTTTGGCACAGCGAGCTTCCGTAGTTCTCCTCCTCGCATTACCTTTACCAAATAACAAAATAACAACATGGCGGCGCTCTGACCAATCCGAAGAGCTCGTTTCCAAGAGGGGGCGGAGTTTCATCAGTCTTATGGAAATGTTTCGGGTTTGTAACTTCAGACGTTCGACAAAGCAACGTAACATTTACCTAAAGTTTATGGCGACTAAAGAACGACTCATTTATTCCAGCGAACAGAAGCAGGTTGTTGATGCGTCTTTGCCTGTATATTTTTGAATATTTTTAAAAGGTTTATATATTGCAAAAATTGCAAACATTGCAATTATTCATTCATTCATTCATCTTCTAGCGCTTTATCCGATCTTCCCTCGGGTCACGGGGAGTCTGTGCCCATCTCAGGCATCCATGGGCACCAAGGCAGGACACACCCTGGATGGAATGCCAACCCATTGCAGGGCACACACACACACACACACACACCATTACACTAGGGACAATTTTTTCAATCAAAAACAATTTCCAAGGTGCCAATCAACCTACCGTGCATGTTTTTGGACCGGGGGAAACCGGACAACCCGGAGAAGAGAACCCAGAGAAAAAACCCCCTGAGGCACGGGGAGAACATGCAAACTCCACACACACATGGCCGAGACGGGAATCAAACCCGGATCCTGGCGGTGTGAGGCGAACGTGCTAACCACTACGCCCCCGTGCCCCAACATTGCAATTAAATTATTTAAATTATTTAATTACTTAATTCTTTTAAGACATTTCCCTTTTACTATCAAGTGTGCTTTTATACATTTATATGAACTCCAGCTTTAAGTTCAATAGAACATTAATGTAATAATGGTTTAATTCTATAGTAAATGGTACCTGCAGTAATGCCACTTTACCCCTAGGGGTCGCTGACCCTTGATTGAAGACCCTTGATGTAAGCTGTTCATAATTTCACAAATTATAGTACACCATTTAGCAAAATAGTGCAAGTTAGTGTATCATCTTGACAAAATAAATATAGTTTGTATCTGCGTGTGGACGAACGCTCGATTTCAGCGTCCAGGCGACGGAAAATGTGGATGTGGAACAACAAAAACACAGAAATAAATAAGAAATCTGCACTCAAACGGCAAGACAACCAATCAGGATCAGGATCGTACGTCCTGGCATCGTCCCAACGCATCGTCCCAACGCATCGTCCCAACGCATCGTATAAAGATAAAAATGCAACGCAAAACAATTTTTATATCGCTATCATCATCATCTACAAATTGAAAGTTAAACCATCGTAACAAACATTTCACAGCTTCTGCTAACGACGACAACAAAGACATATTTGAAAAAAAGTATGAAGTTTTTCCAGTTCCTCCAGGAGCGTTCACTCGTCCGGCCGGTTACGCCTCCGCGGAATGTTTACGCGTCGTAAAAAATTCCCTTCTAAATGTGACGGAATTACTGCCAGATTATCGGTGTATAGTTCATTTCTAAAGACGTTCAAAACACAATTCAGTTCAGCGGAAGAGCAAAAACAAACGTCACAGAAACGGAAGATAATCCGAAAAAAAAAAAAGAATAAGAAAGAAATATATAAGAAAATAAGAAATGCAGTGGGGCATGGTGGCGTAGTGGTTAGCACGTTCGCACCGCCAGGATCCGGGTTCGATTCCCGTTTCGGCCATGTGTGTGTGGAGTTTGTGCATGTTCTCCCCGTGCCTCAGGGGGTTTTTCTCCGGGTTCTCCCGGTTCCTCCCCGGTCCAAAAACATGCACGGTAGGTTGATTGGCACCTTGGAAAATTGTCCCTAGTATATGAATGTGTGTGTGTGTGTGTGTGTGTGTGTCCTGTGATGGGTTGGCATTCCATCCAGGGTGTATCCTGCATTAATGCCCATAGACGCCTGAGATAGGCACAGACTCCCCGTGACCCGAGGGAAGATCGGATAAAGCGGTAGAAAATGAATGAATGAATGAATAAGAAATGCTTTAAATGTGACGTCCTGGCAAATATTTATAAATTAATTTTTAATATATTTATATTAAATTTATATTATTTATATATTTATTTTTATATTTTTTGTGTTTTACTGAAGTAGAAAAACGCATTGATTCGATATAATCTTAATGTTTGTGTTTCAGCTGAATTTTATTATTTATTTATTTTTTACATTATATTATTATTTATTATTTACACAAACTCTTCATCCTCCTGCAGCCCGGAAAAAGCTGCATAAACATTCCGGCTCTTAAAATCAAACTGTTTTTATTTTGTTCATTTTAATATAATAAATATATAATTTTATATTAACTGATATATTCATTTTATATCAGTATATTAACAATATACTTATTAATATACTGGACACGCCTGGACGTGTTAATGGTGCGTTTTGTTTATGTCACATAAACGGATCCGAAATCAGAACGGATGCAGAACGATCTTCAAGTTTATTTAGTTCATTTACTTTAATGTCTTTTTTTGGGTTTCTCGCTCGACACGAAACAAAAGCGTTGAAACGTCAATTATCTTAAAATAGTTCATCTCAGGCCGCGCCCAGCAATCATCTGCCAAATCTAACCGCGGTTCATTCCTCAGCCGCGCTGGGAGCGCACTCGCACTCGCTGATGTATCACAATCTAATCTAATATCATCTCATCTCATTTGAACTAATCTAATCTAATCTAGAGTAATCTAATCCAGTCTAATCTCATCTCATCTCATCTCATCTCATCTCATTTTAACTAACCTAATCTAAACTAATCTAACATCAACTAATCTAATATCATCTCATCTACTATGATCGAATCTCATCTAATCTAATCTAATATCAGCTCATCTCATTTTAACTAATCTAATCTAATATCATCTCATCTCATCTCATTTTAACTAACCTAATCTAAACTAATCTAACATCAACTAATCTCGTCTCATCTAATCTACTATGATCGAATCTCATCTCATCTAATCTAATCTAATATCATCTCATCTCATTTGAACTAATCTAATCTAATCTAGAGTAATCTAATCCAATCTAATCTCATCTAATCCACTATGATCGAATCTCATCTCATCTCATCTAATCTCATTTTAACTAACCTAATCTAAACTAATCTAATCTAATCTATCTCATCTAATCTAATCTAATATCATCTCATCTCATCTAATCTACTATGATCGAATCTCATCTCATGTAATCTAATCTAATATCATCTCATCTCATTTTATCTAATCTAATCTAATATCATCTCATCTCATTTGAACTAATTTAATCTAAACTAATCTAACATCATCTAATCTAATCTCATCTCATCTAATCTACTATGATCGAATCTCATCTCATGTAATCTAATCTAATATCATCTCATCTCATTTTATCTAATCTAATCTAATATCATCTCATCTCATTTGAACTAATCTAATCTAAACTAATCTAACATCATCTAATCTAATCTCATCTCATCTCATCTCATCTAATCTACTATGATCGAATCTCATCTCATGTAATCTAATCTAATATCATCTCATCTCATTTTATCTAATCTATCTCATCTAATCTAATCTAATCTAATCTAATCTCATCTAATCTATGATCGTATCATACTCATCTCATCTAATCTAATCTAATATCATCTCATCTCATTTTAACTAATCTAATCTAAACTAATCTAACATCATCTAATCTAATATCATCTCATCTACTATGATCGAATCTCATCTAATCTAATCTAATATCATCTCATCTCATTTTAACTAATCTAATCTAATATCATCTCATCTCATCTCATTTTAACTAATCTAATCTAAACTAATCTAACATCATCTAATCTAATCTCATGTTATCTAATCTACTATGATCGAATCTCATCTCATCTAATCTAATCTAATATCATCTCATCTCATTTTATCTAATCTAATATAATCTCATCTCATTTTAACTAATCTAATCTAAACTAATCTAACATCATCTAATCTAATCTAATCTCATCTAATCTACTATCTATCTAATCTAATCTAATCTCATCTAATCTAATCTATCTGATCTAATCTATCTAATCTATCTATCATCTAATAATCTCATCTCATCTAATCTAATCTAATCTAACATCATCTAATCTCATCTCATCTCATCTAATCTACTATGATCGAATCTCATCTCATCTAATCTAATCTAATATCATCTCATCTCATTTTAACTAATGTTATCTAATCTAAACTAATCTCATCTCATCTGATCTAATCTAATCTCATCTCATCTACACCTTCTCGGATTCCGAGAAGGTTCAGGGGGCGTGGCTTTGGTTCACTAACGCTCCGTGATCTTAAGGCTGTGATGGAAAAATTAATTCCTGTGTGTCAAACCGGAGAAGAAGTAAACTGACGTGTGTACGTGAGCGCATGTGAGAGAATAAGACATGTGACACGCATTCATTCATGATGTCTTTTGTTTACTCGCATATAAAAAGAATAATCATTTTTAATCGATAAACATTAGTGTCACTAAAAATCCGCCATGATGCACAAATCCGGCAATGAAAAGCGTCCGTGCGGAAACGTGGTAACAGTCGCGTTGCGTGTCCTGGTGATTTACGCCGTTTAAAATACAATCATTACTTTAAGAACATATTAACTAATAATAATCATACATTTGCATAAATTTGCATCCATATTTATCCATGCGCATGTTAATTAGATAAATAAAGACTGTTGTATTACAGTTACGTATTTCCGAATGAGTTGTGATTAATCACGAGTCAGTCACGTCGGAATAATCCAGTATCCGCTCGGATTCGGAATCTTGTGCAGCGTCACCGCGACAAGTACGTTTAAACCGGAGCGCGTTATAATAAATACAGTAATATAATCAAACGCTGATGCAAGCGGCGTTCGTGCATTTTCATTACAAACTCCTCCTGGAGAAGCGCTCGGACCACATTCCCACATTCCCACATTCCCACATTCCCACATTCCTCTCAACAATCCACCCTCGGAATTCTCTCGTCTTCCGAGTGCCGCGATCTTTCTGCCACATCGCACCGGAAATAAACCACGGCGACCCGGATCACCAAGACTCCTTCTTTAATGATTGTGTGTTTGAGTAAAGGATGAGAAATGTGTACACAGACATGTGTGTGTGTGTGTGTGTGTGTGTGTGTGTGTGTGTGTGTGTGAGTGTGTGTGAGTGTGGCTGAAAGAGTAAATAAAACACTCTTTGTTCTTTTAGCTCCTCCTTTTCTTAGTCACTGGCTCGTGGTGTCTCTCAGACGTGATGAGCGTCTGGTAGAAGGTTATTTGGCAGACGCTCGTGCCGTGGTTGATCCGCAGCAGGTCTTTGTGGAAACTACAAGAAGAAGAAAGTCCTTCACATGGAGACGCTCTCCTGCTCCTCAGCAGTGTATACGTTCTCACATCACTCCTTCACCACGGAGCAGAGAAACTCCTGCTGCTTAATCCAGAGATAATCTCACGAAAATCCAAATGCATGCTGGACCACATCCCATCCACACTGTCATCCACACTTAATCCACACTGTAATCCACACTGTAACTGTACACACTGTAATCCACACTGTAATAACTGTACACACTGTACAATAATACACACTGTAATCTACACTGTAATCCACACTGTAATCCACACTGTAATCCACACTGTAATCCACACTGTAATCCACACTGTAATACACACTGTAATACACACTGTAATCCACACTGTAATACACACTGTAATACACACTGTAATACACACTGTAATACACACTGTAATACACACTGTAACTGTACACACTGTAATACACACTGTAATACACACTGTAATACACTGTATCCACACTGTAATCTACACTGTAATACACACTGTTATACACTGTAATCACACTGTAATACACACTGTAATACACACTGTAATACACACTGTAACTGTACACACTGTAATACACACTGTAATACACACTGTAATACACACTGTAATACACACTGTAATACACACTGTAATCCACACTGTAATCCACACTGTAATACACACTGTAATCCACACTGTAATCCACACTGTAATCTACACTGTAATCCACACTGTAATACACACTGTAATACACACTGTAATACACACTGTAATACTACACTGTAATCCACACACTGTAATACACTGTAATCCACACTGTAATACACACTGTAATCCACACTGTAATCCACACTGTAATACACACTGTAATACACACTGTAATACACACTGTAATAACACACTGTAATACACACTGTAATCCACACTGTAATCTGTAATACACTGTAATCCACACTGTAACTGTAATCCACTGTAACTGTAATACACTGTAATACACTGTAATACACACTGTAATACACACTGTAATCCACACTGTAATCTACACTGTAATCCACACTGTAATACACACTGTAACTGTACACACTGTAATACACCACACTGTAATACACACTGTAATACACACTGTAATACACACTGTAATACACACTGTAATACACACTGTAATCCACACTGTAATACACACTGTAATACACACTGTAATACACACTGTAATACACACTGTAATACACACTGTAATACACACTGTAATACACACTGTAATACACACTGTAATACACACTGTAATACACACTGTAATACACACTGTAATACACACTGTAATACACACTGTAATACACACTGTAATACACACTGTAATACACACTGTAATACACACTGTAATACACACTGTAATACACACTGTAATACACACTGTAATACACACTGTAATACACACTGTAATACACACTGTAATACACACTGTAATACACACTGTAATACACACTGTAATACACACTGTAATACACACTGTAATACACACTGTAATACACACTGTAATACACACTGTAATAATCTACACTGTAATACACACTGTAATACACACTGTTATCTACACTGTAATCTACACTGTAATACACACTGTTATCTACACTGTAATCACACTGTAATACACACTGTAATACACACTGTAACACACTGTTATCTACACTGTAATACACACTGTAATACACACTGTTATCTACACTGTAATACACACTGTACACACTGTTATCTACACTGTAATCTACACTGTAATACACACTGTAAACCACACTGTAATCTACACTGTAATCACACACTTTAATCCACACTGTAATACACTGTAATACACACTGTAATACACACTGTAATACACACTGTAATACACACTGTAATATCCACACTGTAATACTGTAATACACTGTAATACACACTGTAATACACACTGTAATCCACACTGTAATACACACTGTAATCTACACTGTAATACAACTGTAAACCACACTGTAATCTACACTGTAATCCACACTGTAATCCACACTTTAATACACTGTAATACACACTGTAATACACACTGTAATACACACTGTAATACACACTGTAATACTGTACACTGTAATACACACTGTAATACACACTGTAATACACACTGTAATACACACTGTAACTGTACACACTGTAATACACACTGTAATACACACTGTAATACACACTGTAATACACACTGTAATACACACTGTAATACACACTGTAATACACACTGTAATACACACTGTAATACTAACTAACTACACACTGTAATACACACTGTAATACACACTGTAATACACACTGTAATACACACTGTAATACACACTGTAATCTACACTGTAATATCACACTGTAATCTAATACACACTGTAATACACACTGTTATCTACACTGTAATCTACACTGTAATACACACTGTTATCTACACTGTAATCTACACTGTAATACACACTGTTATCTACACTGTAATCTACACTGTAATACACACTGTTATCTACACTGTAATCTACACTGTAATACACACTGTAATCTACACTGTAATACACACTGTAAACCACACTGTAATCTACACTGTAATCCACACTTTAATCCACACTGTAATACACACTGTAATACACACTGTAATACACACTGTAATACACACTGTAATACACACTGTAATACACACTGTAATACACACTGTAATCACACTGTAATCCACACTGTAATACACACTGTAATACACACTGTAATCCACACTGTAATCTACACTGTAATACACACTGTAATCTACACTGTAATCTACACTGTAATACACACTGTAATCACACTGTAATCCACACTGTAATACACACTGTAATACACACTGTAATCCACACTGTACACACTGTAATCCACACTGTAATACACACTTTAATCCACACTGTAATACACACTGTAATACACACTGTAATACACACTGTAATACACACTGTAATACACACTGTAATACACACTGTAATATCCACACTGTAATACACACTGTAATACACACTGTAATACACTGTAATACACACTGTAATACACACTGTAATCTACACTGTAATCCACACTGTAATACACACTGTAATACACACTGTAATCCACACTTTTATCCACACTGTAATCCACACTGTAATCACTGTAATATACACTGTAATACACACTGTATATACACTGTAATCCACACTGTAATACACTGTAATCACACTGTAATACACACTGTTATCACACTGTAATCTACACTGTAATCCACACTGTAATACACACTGTAATCTACACTGTAATCTACACTGTAATACACACTGTAATCTACACTGTAATCTACACTGTAATCTTTAATACACTGTAATCCACACTGTAATCCACACTGTCCTCCACACTGTAATCCGTGTAATCTTCACTGTACGCGTCTCCACTGCTGTGACTTTGTGGTTTTTTTTTTACCTTGTTGCTATGGTGATAAATCCCATTGTAGTGTAGGTTTAAGAATCTCCGCTGTGTGATGACGTGAAGCGCTTTTGGGTTTCGGGAATGTCGCAGGTTTTTGTTCGTCGAGGAAACATAAGGTGGAATTTCGAGGAAAAAAACGCAGGTATGAATTTAAATGTAAATGACGAGTTTTCAAACTCAGTGTTTATCTGTAAAGTCACGACACGCAGCGAAATACATGCAGCAACATTTATATATGGGCTCTACAGTCACACATATACACACACATACATACACACACAACATACAAGACAACACAAGAACACCACACATCACACACAGACACACACACACATGACACACACACATACACACACAACACACACACACACACACACACATACACACACAGATACACACACACACACACATATACACACATACACACACACATACTACACACAACACATATACACACACACACACAATACAACACACACACACACATACATACATACACAACACACACAATACACAAACATACACACACATACACATACACACACACTCAAATATACACAAACATAACAACACATACACATACACACACTTAGTATATACACAACACATACACACACCATATATTTATATATACCTATACACACACACACATACACAAACATATACACACACACACACACATACACACACACACACACAAACACACACACATATGGTGTACACACACACACATATACACATATACACACATATACACACACACATGTGTGTACACACACACACACACATACACACACACACATATACACACATATATACACACACATATATACAACAAACATACACATATATACACAAAAAAAACACACACACACTTACACACATATATACACACACACACACACACACATTTACATACACACAGCTTTGTAAAAAAGTATGAAATCTACACACTCGACTCTCGTCCACTGTTTCTCTGTTTGTGTTTCGCGTCTAATCCGCCTCGTTGTGTTTGTTTTGCGTCTAATCCGCCTCTGTTGTGTTTGTTTTCGCGTCTAATCCGCCTCGTTGTGTTTGTTTTCGCGTCTAATCCGCCTCGTTGTGTTTGTTTCGCGTCTTACACTGCGTCTGATTCCCACCTTTAACCCATCAATCATTACGGATTTGTCTATTTTTCACCATCTCCCATCAATGCATGTCTGTAGCATGTGTTGTGTGTGTGTGTGTGCATGTGTGTGTGTGTGTGTGTGTGTGTGTGTGTGTGTGTGTGTGTGTGTGTGTGTGTGTGTGTGTGTGTCTTTCCCTTGAGGAACCCACGTCTCACTCGTACTGGGTTCCCTGGACTGTAAACTCTTTCAAAACTGTTCTTAAATACGCAACATATTCATTCATTCATTCATTCATTCATTCATCTTCCAGCGCTTTATTCCGATCTTCCCTCGGGTCACGGGGAGTCTGTGTCTATCTCAGGCGTCTATGGGCATTAAGGCAGGATACAACCTGGGTGGAATGCCAACCCATCGGAGGACACACACACACACACATTCATACACACACACTCATACACACATTCATACATTCATTCATTCATTCATTCATTCATCTTCTACCGCTTTATCCGATGTTCACTCGGGTCACGGGGAGTCTGTGTCTATCTCAGGCGTCTATGGGCATTAAGGCAGGATACACCCTGGATGGAATGCCAACCCATCGCAGGGCACACACACACACACACACACACACACACACACACATTCACACACAAATTCATACAATAGGGACAATTTTCCAAGGTGCCAATCAACCTACCGTGCATGTTTTTGGACTGGGGGAGGAAACCGGAGAACCCGGAGAAAAACCCCTGAGACACGGGGAGAGCATGCACAAACTCCACACACACATGGCCGAGACGGGAATCGAACCCTGGACCCTGGTGGTGTGAGGCGAACGTGCTAACCACTATAATGCCATATAGATTATATCTATATATATATATATATATATATCATATATATATATATATATATAAAAGAAATGTACCTGTATAAAAAAATTTGTTTTGGGAAAAATTATAAAAAAACATTATACATTCCATGTATATAATATGTAATATATAAAAATATTAAATAGATAAATAAATACATTTATTCACTTAATAAAAAATACATATAAATATTTAATCAAATAAATGTATGCATTAATTTAAAAAAAACATTAAAAACAATAGAAGCACTTCCTGTCGGTTCAGGAAAAAGAAGGCGGGAAGAACGGCGAAAGAAGAACCCGATGCGTTTTCTTCTCACGCTGAACACCGTAATAAAATCGAATTACACGTATTTCCTGTAAAGTAAATAAATGACTGATGTAGGAGGAACTATTTGAATCCGGTTGGGTTTAATCCGTGACGGTGTATGAATACGGAAAATCGTTTAAAAAATGACTGGGACTACTTTGTTTTCCGCTTGTCTGTAAAGATGAGACGATCGGATCAGTTTACCGACTCGACTCTGACTCACTCACCACAAACGCAACTCGATACGAGTCATTTTATTCATATGAGAAGAATAAAAACGGTGCGTGTTCGGTAGCCGCATTCCGGATTTGTTTATAAGGAAAAAGTCGTTTAAACAGCTGTATTTTTTTACCGGATTATTATCATGTTTACTTCCCTTTAACGCTACACATTCATTCATTCATTCATCTTCTAGCGCTTTATCCGATCTTCCCTCGGGTCACGGGGAGCCTGTGTCTATCTCAGGCGTCTATGGGCATTAAGGCAGGATACACCCTGGATGGAATGCCAACCCATCGCAGGACACACACACACACACACACACACACACACACACACTCACACACACATTCATACACTAGGGACAATTTTCCAAGGTGCCAATCAACCTACCGTGCATGTTTTTGGACCGGGGGAGGAAACCGGAGAACCCGGAGAAAAAACCCCCTGAGGACACGGGGAGAACATGCACAAACTCCACACACACATGGCCGAGACGGGAATCGAACCCGGACCCTGGCGGTGTGAGGCGAACGTGCTAACCACTAACGCCACCGTGCCCCTCGCTACACATTAATACGCACAATTCTATAATGTAGGTGTATTTTTGTTACCTGGAGTGATGAGAGGAAGCAGAATCAGAAGGATGAGAAGATGACTGGACGTCCCGTCTCGTCCGGAAAAGACGTTTGTGTATCTGTGAGGCATTCTCCTATCAATAAATAAATAAACAAACAAACAAATAAATAAATAAATAAATACATTTACGGTCAATGCACTGTCTAATAAACAAGCCAACAAACAAAGAAATACATTGCATTATTTGTTTCTACCAGCAGACGCTGAAGCGTTTCAAAAAAGTCGTCCTTCAATAAGTTACATTTAATAATTAAGTTTAGTTAATAGTCAAGTTTAGTTTAATAAGTTAAATTAAATTTCAGGACACGACACCAAAACGAGATCCTAGTAAACGAGCCGTCGCTACGGAAACGAACACGTTAATCAATATAAAACCTGCATTATTGACAGAGCTGCTGTATAAAATGAATCAAAACTTCCTGACCAATCAGAGAGCAGGATTCGTTAGAATAACTTATCTGACTCCTGAATGAATCGTATAAATATGGGTATTTAGGGAGGGGGTGTAGATCAGTAGGTTTAAGGCGCAGGGTTACTGATTGGAAGGTCGGGGGTTCGAGTCCCCGGTATGGCCAAGGTGGTACTCCTTGAGCAAGGCCCTTAACCTTCTGTGCTCCAGGGGGCGCTGTATCATATCTGACCCCAAGTTGGTGTTTGTGAAGAAACAAACAATGTTGTAATGTTTACGTGACAAATAAAGACTCGTCTATTTTGCCCCATTTAGATCATTTTGGGATGTTTGTCAAAGAATCCTCATGAGATCTTTTTTTTTTCCGATTTGTCTGAATGTTTTGTGGAACATCACATTTTTGTAAAAGAAGCAGAAGTCGGTGTAAACAGACACAAACGTCTCCCACAAGCACGTTACATCATTTTGGCTGGGACTTTTTGCGTCTCATGTTTCTCTCTCGGGGCGTCTCTGTTATAAAACATCTCGGAACGCGAGCTGATGGGATGCTTGGGTTTTTGGATTTGGTGAATGTTACAGGAAGACGTTCTGCGTTTCAACCAGTTCCAAAAAAAGCCTTTGATTTTAATCCGACCCAAACATCTTTAATCTGGTGATTTGTTAAAGACACGAGTCACTCTGGAGGTTCTAGATTTGGTTGAAAATATCAATCTTAGTATGTAAACAATGCACGAAGAATAATATCTAAACATCAACAACAGCACTGATGATGTTGCGTATCTTAGTGGTTTAAGGTTACTGGGTTACTGATCGGAAGGTCGGGGGTTCGAGTTCGAGTCCCCGGTATCGTCAAGCTGCCACTCTTGGGTCCGTGAGCAAGACCCTTAACCCTCTGTGCTCCAGGGGGCGCTGTGTCATGTCTGACCCCAGCGTCCAAACCAACTGGGATATGCAACGAAAATCAATAAAGTATGTAAAAAAAACACGCAAACACGTGTAAATGCACTAAATGCCTTTTTTTGTGAATTGTTTTTCCCATTAATGTTATACAAACACTACAAAGCCAGAATTCCTTATATTTTACACAAGCAAAAAACAACACCCGAAAAAACGTGAACATGATTACATTATTTAATTTATTCCTGATGTATTAAATAATAAAACCCCGTGTAGGGCGACGCAGGCGCAGACGCAGGCGCAGACGCAGGCGCAGACGCAGGCGCAGACGCAGACGCAGGCGCAGACGCAGACGCAGACGCGGGCTGTAAACCCACACGATTCCGACGAAAGCACTTTTGAACACAGACATGCGCATGAATATTAATCCTAAAGCGCTAAAGCCGTGTTTTGTCGGGTGGCTGGTGTGACGCGCAGGACGTCAACACGTCAGCGTGAAGCTTTCAGGAGAGACGTGTCTGAAAGTTCACACATTTTGAAAAGGTTTAACAGAGTGGAACAGGTGGAACTGGTGCGTCGGGATTATTTACATGATTGGGGTTAATTGGTAAACGAATGATGGAAAGAGCGAAACGTTCCAGCATGAGCCGAAGATTCGATACGAATCTGACGTTTCCGCTGGCAAAGATATTCAGATATGATTTATCACGTCTAATAAATCCTACATCGTCGTGTCTTATCCTTCGAGCGTCATGGGATTTCCTCTGGAGAGGAACTGAGTCTTGTGACGTCTAGACATAGAAGGTCATAAGGAGCTTCTGATGATGCTGTAAGGAAGGAAATCCTCTGACGGGGTCATGAGCACGTGAGGAGACCAGGCTCCACTGTCTGCATGGATCCCACAAAAAAGCTCCTGCAAAAGCTCCTGAGAAAGTCACAGCGTGGTGTATATTTAGCCTGAGGACAGTCCGAGAGCTCCTGTTGACTCCTGAAGAACACACGAAGCTTCTATAACGGACATGTGGACCATGGAGAAAGAGATGGTGTGTTATGAGTCCTCCCAGTGGATTATCTAGGAGTTGATCTGCTGTACTTCAGGAAGATGATAAGATGACAGAGGCTGGTGGGAACGTCTGCGTGATGTTCTCCTGCGATGTGGATATTGTTGCTAAATAGCGTCTACTAGGTGTGGTGAGATCTTACAGGAGGATTAAGATACATTCTGTTTAGATAAGGTCTGAAGAAGTTTTTTGACTCCGCATCCAAAATCCCAAAGATCTCAATCCGATCAAACGTCTGAAGAACACGCTGGATAAATCATTCCGATCCCTGGAGACTCACGATCCGCATCAATCCGGTTTAAAGAACAAAACGCTGACATCACCGTCGCAATTCAACGAGACGGCGAGTAAATTAACTTAAAGGATTTAAAGGTAAATAAACAGATAGATAAACAGATACAGGAGAAGCTCAGGATTAGTTCATATCTATATGAACACATGTACATGTGCTACATGTACATCATGTAGCACATAAAAACATCACCTGTACATGTTTAGATATATTTTTTTAATTTATAAAATAAGTATATTGGATGGAGATAAATATTTTAAAATATAAAATATACATTATGCAATATGTTCATTCGTTCATTCATTTATCTTCTAGCGCTTTATCCGATCTTCCCTCGGGTCACGGGGAGTCTGTGTCTATCTCAGGCGTCTATGGGCATTAAGGCAGGATACACCCTGGATGGAATGCCAACCCATCACAGTACAACACACACACACACACACCACACACACACACACACACACACATTCATACACTAGGGACAATTTTCCAAGGTGCCAATCAACCTACCGTGCATGTTTCTGGACCGGGAGGAAAGCGTAGAAAAAACCCCCTGAGACACGGGGAGAACATGCACAAACTCCACACACACATGGCCGAGACGGGAATCGAACCCGGACCCTGGCGGTGTGAGGCGAACGTGCTAAACCACTAAACCACCGTGCCCCACTATGCAATATGTAAAATAAATATATCTAAAAGCTCTAGGCAGTCATATATATATATAGAATTAATATATATATATATATATATATATATATATATATATATATATATATATATATATATATATATATATATATAAAATGTTGGATATATAAATGTACTATACTAAATATTATACAAATTTATACGCAGTGTATTTGCAGATAATATAAATATATGTAAATAATTTAGTATAATTACTGTGTAATCTACAAAAAACAATAATTATCCTGAAATGATATACCAATATACAGAACGGAGCAGAATTGAAGGTTCTAATCCTTTAATAAGTAAAGTAAATAAAACACTAAAGGTTATACAAATTTATATTATCTTGTTTATCAAAAACAATTTTTTTGCTCCTTTGTTTATTACGTTTGGAAAATTGTAGATGTGAATAATGTACACATTTAAAATGTTTTTAAGGCACAGAATTGGACAAGAATGATTTTTTTCACTATTTAAAGTTTCGCGATTCGCACCAAAGAAACACATTAAAGGTATTAAAAGTTAGAAGTAGTGCTTTATTTCTTTCTTTCTTCTTCTTTTCTTTCTTTCTTTTCTTCTTTCTTTCTTTCTTTCCTTTCTTTTTCTTTCTTTCTTTCTTTCTTTCTTTCTTTCTTTCTTCCTTTCTTTCTTTTCTTCTACTTTCTTTCTTTCTTTCTTTCTTCTTTCTTTCCTTTCTTTCTTTCTTTCTTTCTTTCTTTCCTTTCTTTCTTTCTTCCTTTCTTCTTCTTTCTTTCTTCCTTTCTTTAATTCTTATTTCTTTCTTTTTTCTTTCCTCTTCTCTTTTTCTTTCTTTCTTTTCTCCTTCTTTCTTTCTTTCTTTATTCTTTTTTCTTTCTTTTCCTTTCTTTCTTTCTTTCTTTCTTTCTTTCTTTCTTTTTTCTTTTCTTTCTTTCTTTCTTTTTTTTTTTTTTCTTTTTCTTTTTCTTTCTTTCTTTTTTCTTTCTTTCTTCCTTCCTTCTTCCCTTTTTCTTTCTTTTTTCTTCTTTCTTCTTCTTTCTTCTTTTCTTCCTTCGGGGGAATCGTATTTCTTCGGGGCTCTTTCTTTTTTCCGGGATTCTTTTTCGGGATTCTTTTAATTTTCTTTCTTTCCGGCTTTCTTCGGTGCTTCTTTCTTTAGGGCTTTCTTTTCGTGCCTTTCTTTAAGTCGTTTCTTAAGGCTTTTCTGTGCTTTGTCTTTTTGTCCTTCGTTATTTCGTTTTTTCTTTCTTTTCTTTTTTTCTTTCTTTCTTTCTTTCCTTTTCTTTTTCTTTTTTTTCTTTTTTCTTTCTTTCTTTCTTATTTCACGGCTTTCCTTCTTTCTTTTCTTCTTTCTTCTTTTCTTTCTTTCTTCTTCTTTCTTTCTTCTCTTTCTTTAATTTTTCTTTCTTTTTTTTTTTTCTTTTTTTCTTCTTTCCTTTCTTTATTCTTTCTTTTCTTTTCTTTTCTTTCTTTCTTTCTTTTCCTTTCTTTAATTCTTTTTCTTTTCTTTTCTTTTCTTTTTTTCTTTTTCTTTTTTTTCTTTCTTTATTCCTTTTTTCTTTCTTCCTTTCTTTCTTTCTTTTTACGTGCACAAAGACCCGTGAGAAGGAACGCCGCTCACCCGGTGTCGCCTCGGCGCGTCGCCGCTGCGCGCGCACATCCTACGGCGGTGGAACGGCGCGCGCACCGCGGTCCCGGGAGACCTCTCCGCGTCTCGTCGCGCGCACCACGCGCCCCTGGCCACGGAGAGCGCGCGCGCGGTGCACTGTCCACGGCGTGCCGCCTTTCCGCCTCGCGCCCGCGGCTCGCCACGTCTCGCGCTTCGTCGGTGCCGTGCGATAAGCCGAACTCGCCGGTGTGAACGGGAAATGCCGCCTCGGCGTCTCGCGGCTGTAACGTGACTCACTGCCTCAGGACGAGCAGCAGTGCGTTATAACCTGCTGTTATTGTGTTAAAAGTGTGTGTGTGTGTGTGTGTGTGTGTGTGTGTGTGTCAGCCAGGTCTGATAGCCGGATGAGAACGCGACACGCCCTCCCCCAAACCGGAGTGAATTCCACACAAATTTCACACGTGTGTGACGTAGCACGAGCGGAAACTTTTTAGCATTAATGTAAATCATTAATAAACAAAAATAATACATAGAGATTAATTACATACGCTGCAGATTCCTGGAAATACATTATGGGCCCCTGAATAAGGCCCCCAACCCTCAATAACGGAAAATAATCTACTATTAAGTTTATATGAAAAAATAAAAATGGACAAACTGATATAAAAAATGAATCTATTTATTATTTAATTAATACGCGAATTAGTTTTTTTAATTAATGATTTCATTTGTTGTTTAGAATTTACCGAATAACTACAATATTATTATTTAAATTTTTTTTGCATTTTTTTTTTACATTATAAAGGTTTAACTATTGCAACTATTTTATATTGATAATGAAATACTAAAAAAATTTATCAACTCAAAATGTAAAAAAAAAAAAAATATATATATATATATATATATATATATAGAGAGAGAGAGAGAGAGAGAGAGAGAGAGAGAGGGGGGGGGGGGACCAGGATCAGGACCAGGATGCGGATCAGGATCAGGATGCGGATCAGGATCAAACAGTTTTGTTCACTTGTGGTTTGTGAGGATTAAGGAGAGTCTTTAAGGTTTGTGGGTTTGTCATGTTTGTGTGTAAGGAGATCAGCCTGGAATGAGGACGAGATAAAGAGTTCTGTCCTGAAAAACCCCGGGGGAAAAGTCACTGTGTGGGATAAAAGAGTGTAAGCCATAAATCTTGTGAATGAAAGCAGAGATCAGTAGTAAAGTGACAGAAGCAGTAATAGATCTACAATGTTCACAATGGTGTGTGTGTGTAATATGGTGTGTATGGTGATTGTGTGTTATGGTGTGTGTGTGTGAGATGGTGTGTGATTAGTGTGTGTGGTGTGTGTGTGTGAGATGGGTATGGTGTGTGTGAGATGATTATGGTGTGTGTGTGTGAGATGGTGATGGTGTGTGTGAGATGGTGATTGTGTGTGTGAGATGGTGATGGTGTGTGTGAGATGGTGATTGTGTGTGTGAGATGGTGATGGTGTGTGTGAGATGGTGATTGTGTGTGTGAGATGGTGATGGTGTGTGTGAGATGGTGATGGTGTGTGTGAGATGGTGATGGTGTGTGTGAGATGGTTATGGTGTGTGTGAGATGGTGATGGTGTGTGTGAGATGGTTATGGTGTGTGTGAGATGGTGATGGTGTGTGTGAGATGGTGATTGTGTGAGTGTGAGATGGTGATGGTGTGGTGATGGTGTGTGTGAGATGGTGATTGGTGTGTGTGAGATGGTGATGGTGTGTGTGAGATGGTGATTGTGTGTGTGAGATGGTGATGGTGTGTGTGAGATGGTGATGGTGTGTGTGAGATGGTGATGGTGTGTGTGAGATGGTGATTGTGTGTGTGAGTGTGAGATGATGTGATGGTGTGTGTGAGATGGTGTGTGTGAGATGGTGATGGTGTGTGTGAGATGGTGTGTGTGTGAGATGGTGATGGTGTGTGTGAGATGGTGATGGTGTGTGTGTGTGTGATGGTGTGTGTGATGTGATGGTGTGTGTGGTGATGGTTATGGTGTGTGTGAGATGGTGTGTGGTGATGGTGTGTGTGATGGTGATTGTGTGTGTGAGATTGATTGTGTGTGATGTGTGTGTGATGGTGATGTTATGTGTGTGTATGGTGTGTGTGAGATGGTGATTATGGTGTGTGTGTGTGAGATGGATGGTGTGTGTGTGTGAGATTATGGTGTGTGTGTGTGAGATGGTTATGGTGTGTGTGAGATGATTATGGTGCGTGTGTGAGATGGTGATGGTGAGTGTGAGATGGTGATGGTGTGTGTGAAATGGTTATGTGTGTGAGATGGTGATGTGTGTGATGGTGATGGTGTGTGTGAGATGGTGATTGGTGTGGTGTGTGTGAGATGATTGAGATGGTGCGGTGTGTGTGTGTGTGATGGTGATGGTGTGTGAGTGGTGATGTGTGATGGTGGTGATGGTGTGTGTGAGATGATGGTGTGTGTGAGATGGTGAGATGTGTGATGGTGATGGTGAAATGTGTGAGATGGTGTGTGTGAGATGGTGATGGTGTGTGATGGTGTGTGTGAGATGGTGTGGTGAGATGGTGGTGTGTGTGATGTGTGAGATGGTGATTGTGTGTGTGAGATGGTGATGGTGTGTGTGAGATTATGGTGTGGTGATGGTGTGTGTGAGATGGTGATGGTGAGTGTGAGATGGTGATGGTGTGTGTGAAATGGTTATGGTGTGTGTGAGATGTGTGTGTGTGAGATGGTGATGGTGTGTGTGTTATGGTGTGTGTGAGATGGTGATGGTGTGTGTGAGATGGTGATTGTGTGTGTGAGATGGTGATGGTGTGTGTGAGATGGTGATTGTGTGTGTGAGATGGTGATGGTGTGTGTGAAATGGTTATGTGTGTGTGAGATGGTGATGGTGTGTGTGAGTGATGGTGGTGTGTGTGAGAGATGGTGTGTGTGGTGATGGTGTGTGTGAGATGATTATGGTGTGTGATGGTGTGTGTGAGATGGTGATGGTGTGTGTGAGATGGTGATTGTGTGTGTGAGATGGTGATGGTGTGTGTGAGATGATTATGTGTGAGATGGTGTGTGTGAGATGGTGTGAGTGATTATGGTGTGTGTGAGATGGTTGGATGGTATGTGTGTGTGAGTGTGATGGTGATGGTGTGTGTGAGATGATTATGGTGTGTGTGAGATGGATGATTATGAGGGGTGTGTGTGTGTGAGATGGTGATGGTGTGTGTGTGAGATGGTGATGGTGTGTGTGAGATGGTTATGGTGTGTGTGTGTGAGATGGTGATGGTGTGTGTGAGATGATTATGGTGCGTGTGTGAGATGGTGATGGTGAGTGTGAGATGGTGATGGTGTGTGTGAGATGGTTATGGTGTGTGTGAGATGGTTATGGTGTGTGTGTGTGAGATGGTTATGGTGTGTGTGTGTGAGATGGTTATGGTGTGTGTGTGTGATGGTGATGGTGGTTGAGATGGTGGTGTGTGTGAGATGGTGATGGTGTGTGTGAGATGGTGATGGTGTGTGTGAGATGTGATGGTGTGTGTGATGGTGATGGTGATTGTGTGTGTGAGATGGTGATGGTGTGTGTGAGATGGTGATTGTGTGTGTGAGATGGTGATGGTGTGTGTGAGATGGTGATTGTGTGTGTGATGGTGATGGTGATGGTGTGTGTGAGATGGTGATTGTGTGTGTGAGATGGTGATGGTGTGTGTGAGATGGTGATGTGTGTGTGTGATGGTGAGTGTGTGTGATGGTGTGTGTGAGATGGTGATTGTGGTGTGTGAGATGGTGATGGTGTGTGTGAGATGGTGATGGTGTGTGTGGTGTGTGTGTGAGATGTGTGATGGTGTGTGTGATGTGTGATGGTGATGTGTGTGTGAGATGGTGATGGTGTGTGTGTGATGATTATGGTGCGTGTGTGCACACCAGTCTAACATCTTTGAAGTTGCAATGCACAATATCAACTGCAGGTGGAGACAAAACCTCATCTAAGCACACGGACAAATTAGTGCTGTCATTACAATCTTCTCTAGAGTAGAAATGTTGGAATGACAGGAACAGCTCTCTCCTGGCTTTGGTCTTTGTGGAACGAGTATGAAGTAAATGATTAGAGGTGAAGTTTGGGGTTCTGCAGGGGTCTGTCTTGGGCCCTCCGCTTTTTCTTTATATATATAATATATATATATATATATATATATATATATATATATATATATATATATATATAAAACATAATCTGTTTATTTTATGTCATTAAAAGTAAGCAGGGAAGTGGTAGCACAGTGGTTAAGGCTCTGGGCCGGAAAATAACAGGTTCCAATCCCACCAATAATAAGCTGCCACTAGTGGGGGCCCTTGAGCAAGGCCCTTAAACCTTAATTGCTCGGTCGTAAGTGAATAAGGGCGTCCGCCAAATGCTGTAAATGCAAACATATGCTGCCTCTGTGTGAGATTGTATCCCCTCACTCTCAGGTTGGTTGATTGTGAAATGGTGGCGTCTGGTATCCCTGAAGTCTCTCTGCTTTATTAAGTCTTACGTCTGATCGTCACACTATAAACACTTAGATTAGGCATTTGTAGTGTAAAGAATATAAACAGATTAATATCATGTAATCAGGAATGCAGTTTGTTTGCAGTTTGTATTAGTAACCTGTTATGCCTGTTTATAACGTGTCCAATCTTATTTATTACCAAGACTTAATGCACAGTGTTATAGAGAGTTTAATATTGCGATACATAACCACGTTACAATCGCTTTCACACACTGCTGTATGTAACGTCCCTTTTTTTTCCCTTCCGAATGCTGCCTAAACCTCTCCACACGATGGCAGTGTTGTACACTGAGAAGGCTTCACCTGGGACTCGAACATATCCTCTGAAAAATCCTCTGATATTTTCTTCAGCCGCGTGAGTCTCCTGGATTTGCGGAAATAAATGTGGGTTATTAATTTAATTATGTTGTAATTAAATTAATTAATTAGTCACGTTTTATCCACCCTGATATAACGGCTTAACTCCTGGTTATGACTGAACGTTTTTTGCTTGGTATTCGACCACAGGTCTCTAACGAGCTCGAAATGACTTCATGGCAGATTTTATCTTGTTTAATTACGTCATTTTTAATCAGGTTTGAAAAAGAAAAAGAAGAAGAAGAAGAATCAGGCCACAGCATTCATCTTCTACCACTTTATCCGATCTTCCCTCGGGTCACGGGGAGTCTGTGTCTATCTCAGGCGTCTATGGGTATTAATGCAGGATACACCCTGTATGGAATGCCAACCCATCACACACACACACACACACACACACATTCATACACTAGGGACAATTTTCCAAGGTGCCAATCAACCTACCGTGCATGTTTTTGGACCGGGGGAGGAAACCGGAGAACCCGGAGAAAAAACCCCTGAGGCACGGGGAGAACATGCACAAACTCCACACACACATGGCAGAGATGGGAATCGAACCCAGACCCTGGCGGTGTGAGGCGAACGTGCTAAACACTAAACCACCGTGCCCCCACAGGCCACAGCATAAGGTTAAAAATGTAACGGGGTCTGAATATCTTCTGAATGCTCTTTAGGTGCCATCCAGATAAAGATGCTTACTTTAAAGTCTGGTTCCTCTTCGGTTTCTCCCTCGTACCACCTCGGGGAGTTTCTCCTCACCACTGGATCGCTCATTAAAGGTATTAACGCAGCAATTTCAATGGTATAATCTCTTTATTCTTCAACTCTTTTAAGCCGATTTTCCCTCATGTGTAAAGTCAAGTAATTGAACTTTCTCCTGAAGAATCATCATCCAATCCCGGGGCTTAATTTCATTACCAGGAGCCTTAAGGCTGGGGGGGGGGGGGGGGGGGGGTTATGTGCCATTCTTTCCCCACCTGACTTATTCGCAATAAAGTACAGTACGCAAACACAAGATATCCGCGTGGCAAAGACTGAGACAGGGCCGTCCTGAGACAAAGTGTGTTCCTATTGGCTGAGAGAGTCTTCCTCGGTCTCTGATTGGCCAGCCGAGGAAACAAAACTTCGGCAGAGCGTCGTAACACGCTATACTTTAGTTAATTCCTGGTATTTACTACTTTACATGTGTTATCGAGAACGCGTGTATTTTGTATTGATATTCCTTATTTAGTGTGAAATTTCAACTTTGTATTTATTATTGTCGGTGTTTTTTTAAAACGATGATCTTCAACCCACATGTTAAGTATCTTCTCTGGCGCAATGTTCAGACTCGTCCTCGTGTGAACTTCTGGGGATTTGATGATGTCGGATTAACAGTGATTGTCCAAGTTCCAAAGTCATACTTAGTGAATAATGATTTCTCCTATAACACACACACACACACACACACACACACACACACGCACACACACACGCACCACAAAATAATCACAATATTTTGTCTTGCTTTATTAGTTGAAATTTTATACAAATAGATACAAAACCAAGTTCATAACTTTATTCCTTGTGTGTGTGTGTGTGTGTGTGTGTGTAATATCAAGTTCAGTCATTTTAATTTCAACACAACCAGACGATTAATCACATCTGGGGTTCAGCGTGATTACATTGCGGTTGTGTAATGATGGAGTTGTGTTACTTTTTTTTCCCCCCCAGTTTAAATCAAAACGAGTCGAGTTTCCTTCCTAACGGCACAGAGTGAAATCAATTTAGGTCGTTACGCACAGAATGAGATCGTTCTTCACCTCTATAGTCAGAAAGAAATAAAAATGGTTCTGGGCTCGTTTTATCCCAGATTAAGTGTAACGGGACGACCTGACCTAGAACAGGACGGAGACGAGGGACGCGATCCAAACGCTTTCTCCTGCATAAAGAGCAGCGATATGAGATACTATAAAGGAGAAGAGGATGATGATGATGATGATGATGATGATGTTTAAGGAAGTAAATGAAGATGATTGATTATTATATTGAGATATAATAGTGAGTCAAAGCCGCACTCTTAATTGAGACGTAAACAAAAAAAACCAACCCTGACTGTTACAAAGCACTGACACTGGAGACTCCTTCTCACTCATGTCCTGTAAACGACCTTTAAATATGAAATTATTATGTAAATTAAAACGGCTGCGACAAACACAGATTTGCCTCGCAGTCTGGAATTCAATTCCTCCTGACCAATCAGAATCCAGGAAAAAACAGCCATATATATATATATATATATATATATATATATATATATATATATATATATATATATATATATATATAGAGTGTCATTTGAACAAAGTATCGCTAACTCCACTTCTCTCTCGTTCTGTGTTTGTGTTTTTCTCTTTGTCCTTTTCCGTCTCCCGCCTCGCATACCGAGTGAAGGATTCTGGCTCATGAATATTAATGAGGAGCATTGTGTCGGACTGCGCGATGTCCGACAGTTAAAACAAACCCCCATCCATCCCTGGATGGAATCATTCGGGAATTCAGAACCTCCGCTCCGACCTCACCTCGTCTCTTCCCGTTAACGGAAAACAAAAGGGCGATGTATTTACAGTAACAGTGTAATTGGGACGCTAAACAATGGCAGGCGTAAAGATACCCGGCGTTGCCATGGAAGCGATGCAGTGCATCACAAAACCACTGGAGGACAAACAAACATCCAATCTCTCTTTCCACCAGAGATCAGGAGAAATTAAATCGACAATAGAGGAGTGGATTAAATGTCAATTCTTTTTCCACCAGGGATTGGATTTATATGGCTAATAAAGGACATGGCTATTTAGAAAACAAATATGGCTGCCTTGATTGAGCAGGAGAATCACCTGACCACCGCGAAATGCTGGCGTCTTTCTTTTTGTTTTACTTTATTCATTCATTCATCTTCTAGCGCTTTATCCGATCTTCCCTCGGGTCACGGGGAGTCTGTGTCTATCTCAGGCGTCTATGGGCATTAAGGCAGGATACACCCTGGACGGAATGCCAACCCATCACACACACACACACACACACACACACACACATTCATACACTAGGGACAATTTTCCAAGGTGCCAATCAACCTACCGTGCATGTTTTTGGACCGGGGGAGGAAACCAGGAAACCGGAGAACCCGGAGAAAAAAACCGCCCCCCCTGAGGCACGAGGAGAACATGCACAAACTCCACACACACACATGGCCGAGACGGGAATCGAACCCGGACCCTGGTGGTGTGAGGCGAACGTGATAACCACTAAACCACCGTGTCTCCTTGTTTTACTTTATATATATTTCTATTTTAATATCACAGTAATGTCGCAGTGCTTTGTATAGCATGTGTGTGTGTGTGTGTGTGTGTGTGTGTGTGTGTGTGTGTGTGTGTGTGTGTGTGTGTGTGTGTGTGTGTGTGTGTGTCTGAACTGCATTAAGGCGAAACCTTTTTTCGGAGTCTACGAGCTGCTCTGTAATTTTCTGCAGCTGGCCCAAAAAATGTGGCTCGTTTGGATCAGTGAACAAAGATCTTCTCTACACATCCACACAGGGATGGAAGATGTGCGGCAACAAACCGCGGCCGGGGTTTCACCATGACAACCCGGCTTCTTTTTTTTTTTTCTTTTCCCCATGACAACAAAGCCAGCAAGAGAACTCAAATTCATTTGCTCTGATTGTATCTGCCTCTGCGACATGAGCGTATCTTCCAGGCCTTGATGGACTTATTCGGGGAGCTCGAACCCTCGACGTTACTCCTCGCGCGTTTGATCAGACCGTGGTAATCTGATCCACCACTCGAGTACTGTCTGCCATCTCCACGCATTCAATCTCCTCCCGGTGCTCGGCCATATTTTTCCTTTCCCTTCCTCTTTTTCTTGGACGGGGGCAAGAACGTCAGGAGGACCGGAAGGATCGCCAGACAGTGGAAAGCGGTGATAAGGGCAGTGAGGAAAAAACACCTGAATAAGGTGTGAGTAAGGTTCGAAGGAACCGCTGCTAAAGGCAACAATGCTGCACCGTAGCACATGTAACTCTGCAGAGCCGGGACGCCGTGGCGCTCCAGGGACAGCTTCACCCATCGCGTCCGCGTCGATTCCCGGCCCAGAGCAAAGGCGGACACTAGAGGCACACTCGAGTCTACGGCGTAGTTAACCCCGTAAATCAGGCACAGCACCGACATGCAGTCCAACTCCACCTGCCACAGAGTCATGAATCCCAACACGCCGAATTCCACCGAGGCCACGGTCACAGTTATCCAGGCGTTCACCAGCGGGTCCGCCGCCAAAAAGCTGGAAAAGAACAGCAAAAACAGAGCAGCGATGCACGAGTTCTTCAGCGGAGCCCCGACGGACGAGGCGTAGCGGTCCATGTACACAAACGAGGGGTTGAAGATGATGAACTTCACCCGGGAGGTTAGCGAGAGCTTGCGCAGTGTGTCTAGCAGGATGGACATCTCCTCTCGCTTGTTCTCCGTCGTCTTGGCCACCAGGAACATCCGGGAAGCCACGACGTCAAACTCGCCGTCGGCCCGCTTGGCGAAAATGATATCGTCCGAGAAGTGGAGGTAGCGGGGCTGGCGGAGGAAACCCGAGCGCAGGTGCTCGGTGAAGTTTTTGCGCGAAAGGCTGGTGGTGACGTTCAGACCGTGCAGGTAATTCAGGTAGCTTTCGAACCAGGAAATCCTCTCGAACCCTTTGGTGTACTCCAGGAGGTCCTTCCTGGACGCTGCTATTCCAGTACTCGATAGATTCGTAGATGTAGAAGCCAATCACGGGGCTGTAACTGCTGAAGTAGCGCTGTTGCGCCCTGGTGTAGGCGATGGTGCTGGATTCCGTGGCCACCACGTTACTAAGGTCCGAGCCTTCGCTCACCTGCAAGTATCCCATCAACGCGAAGGAGATGTACACCAAGTAAAAAAGCACCACGAAGGGTTTGACGTACGTGTTGGTGATCCAGTCGCAGTAGTAGCGCTTCATAAAGGACACCAGGAGGTGGTTCTCGTAGACGTGGAGGTCGCCGGGTTCGGACGCTTCCTCGTTGTAATGCGTGTACATCAGGAAGCGGTACCACGCCGGCTTCTGTTGGAGTAAATCGGGTTTGGGAACGCGTCTGCAGAACAGACTGTGGCGGTAGTTGTTTTCCAGGTAGCCTGCGAACACCAGATTGGACCCGTAGAAGGTGAGGATGTAGAGGTAGTTGAAGAGGATGGAGATGCAGGCGATGCGGCAGAACAGGCGCACCGCCTCGATGTTGGTGAAGGGGCTGGCGCCGATGCCGAAGGTGACCAGGTGGAGGGCGGTGCTGGCCGTGAAGGGCAGCATGCAGTCCGAGAACACGGCGGCCACTCGCTCTTTTACATGCTGGTCCTCACGCGTCCGTCGCCACGAAGACAGCATCTCGAACGTCCCGAACAAGCCGTGACCTTACGGAGAAAGAGACAGAGAGAGAGAGAGAGAGAGTTTTTCAGAGCGATAGATCTCTTTAGTAGCTTTCACGTCAAGTGCTGCTGTGAAAAAGGGGGGCATAAATAATTGAATAAAAGCCTGACGAGGTGACGATTCGGCACTCGTTAAATTTATAGGAGTCACGTGACCGGGAGATATGAGAGGTGAAGGTACTCGTTCTGTTTATCACATTAGACCACAGGTTTCTCCTGGTCTTTCACCTTCTCACCTGACAGACACCAAACACGCCCACATGCCCTGCAGCATCGAACGGATCGGCAGAACCTTCCTTTGGAGCTCTTTATTTACATTTACATTTATGACCTTGGGGCACGGGGGTTTAGTGGTTAGCACGTTCGCCTCACACCGCCAGGATCCGGGTTTCGAGTCCCGTCTCGGCCATGTGTGTGTGGAGTTTGTGCATGTTCTCCCCGTGTCTCAGGGGGTTTTTCTCCGGGTTCTCCGGTTTCCTCCCCCGGTCCAAAAACATGCACGGTAGGTTGATTGGCACCTTGGAAAATTGTCCCTAGTGTATGAATGTGTGTGTGTGTGTGTGTGTGTGTGTGTGATGGGTTGGCATTCCATCCAGGGTGTATCCTGCCTTAATGCCCATAGACGCCTGAGATAGACACAGACTCCCCGTGACCCGAGGGAAGATCGGATAAAGCGATAGAAGATGAATGAATGAATGAATTTATGACCTTATCCAGTGCGACTGTTGCTCAAGCGCCCTCTAGTGGCAGGAAGGTGGTGTTGGGATTTTAACCTGCGATGTTAACAAATGAAATCCCTGATAAAACCCGGGCCGAGAAATTTGAACGGCGGTACAGCGAGGGATTTACTGCAGCTCGCCTTGTTACCCCAATCCGGGGGCAGAATATCGCCTGCATTTACGCCCCAGGTCCGATTCCAGTTTCCGTTCTTACGCGCTTCAGGGTTTTTCAGGGTGTCGTAAAACTTTAACACCAATTGAACAGCCAGTTCTCCACCTGCTTACCACAGATCACAGATCACAGATCACTCACTGCTTTTTTCATCCCCAGGCTCGGAATTCTTCAACGATCCAAAAATAACATTCCAGAGATTTTGCCCCAGGTGTCCTTGTCAGATCGGATCTGCTTCACCGGGCTCAGAAAGTGAAGACTGTTGTTGTGTGGCACTGATTTGAGAAGATAGATGGAACGGAAGGTGAGGAGGTTATTGGTGGCTGCAGTCCTGCACGATTTTATTAAAGTTTATAAATCGTTTTGGTAAACAAAAACTACTACAAAAGACCTACTACAGTTCAAAATCTTGACCTGGTGACGAATCGACTCTTTGATTCGATTCGTCCTTTTGATTCGATTCGTCTCTTTTACTTGGTTTTAAAAGGTTTTTTGGAATTCAAGGTGATTCATGAAACACTGCAAGAATTTCAAGGCAAGAAATCTTATTTTAAGAATAATTGTTTACAATTGTTGATTGTTTTAAAATTATTTACACAAGTTAGAGTATTAGTAACGTTAATATTAACACGGGAAATGTACGATTAATAGCAATTTTAATATTGAGGGAGGGGGTGTGGCTCAGTGGTGTAAGGCGCTGGGCTGCTGATGGGAAGATCCGGGTTCGAGCCCCGGTATGGCCAAGCTGCCGCCCTAGGGTCCTTGAACAAGACCCTTAACCCTCTGTGCTCCAGGGGGCGCCGTATCATGGCTGATACCCTGGGCTCTGACCCCAAACTACCAACATCAAGCTGGGATATGTGAAGAAAGGAATTTCACTGTGCTGTAATATATATGTGACCGATAAAGGATATTATTATTATTATTATTATTATTATTATTAATTGACCTGCCCTACTAGAAAAGTTTTCTTAATTCAAGAAATCTTACCAAGTGTAACAATCTCACCGAATCGGTAAATCACCGAATTTTTTTAAAAACACGCAGTAATTTCTTATTTTTAGATGCAATTTGTAAAATTTGGTTTATTCTAGAGTTCACTGCGTGTGGGCGTGGCCTATCCACTGGAAAAAAAAGTGGTCTAAAAATATTTTTAATTCCAGTTAAATCACATAACAATATAAACACTGAATTGATCACTATAATAATGACTTATTGTACATCGTACAGAAAAATCAACCCCTGGTTGCGTATAAAACCGTTTACGATAAGTGCAGGTATATGAGGACACGCAGTGTTGCGGAGTAACGAGTTCCATGTAACGGCATTACGTAATTTAATTACAAAATACATGTAACATTAATTCGTAGGGAAAAAAACGTGTAATTAAATGATTATGAAAATGTTAAAGATTCGTGTATTCGTATCGACTTCATGTAAAATCAGTGTTTTAGACGACGGCGTGATTTTCGAGTGATTTTGATTTTGATCTGCTGGAGAATTCGGAAAAATAGGACCCGTTTTTTTTTTTTTTTTTTTTTTTTTTTTTTTTCTCAAGTGCTTGAACTTTCACTTTCAACCACTTGAAAACGCTAGAACGTTAACGCAAAGTGCCACCTAGTGGACAAATGAAAGTACTCAGTTTTCTTTCATAAAGGCACCTGAAAAGTCCAGGGTGAAAACTTTCTTATTTAACCAAGCTTTTAGTGAATAGTCCTATCTTAGATAAAGGAGTAGATCTGGGGGACACATGGATGTTGAGTATTATAGTGATCTGGTGTGTTTAGTTGCTGTCTGTCTCACTCTCATTAATCACTCAGGTTTGTGGTGGTGAGAGTGACTGTTTATTTACACATCAGGAAGATCTCATGTCTGTGTTTCCCTCTGATTCTCCTTTTAGTGTCGCTGTTATAGTTTATCCTGCCGGAGTCCACGTCTGCACTCGACACTACATATACACACTCCCATACTGCAACCATGACTGTGACTAACCACTCATTCTTTCTCTCTCTCTCTCTCTCTCTCTCTCTCTCTCCCGTGGAGTTACATGTCCCACTGCTGAGCTGTCAGTGATCCAGACCCCCTCTGCACTCTGTTCCTGTCCGAACCTCCTGGTGACTCCGCCCCCGGGTTGGTGATGCTTCAAATTCATGAATACACTCCACAATAAACACCCTCAACCACACACACACACACACACACACACACACACACACACAACACTAACACAACACAAATGAGGATGAGGTTCTCTGTTGAGTCTGGTTCCTCTCAAGGTTTCTTCCTGTTCTCAGGGAGTTTTTCCTCGTCACCGTCGCTTCGCTTGCTCAACAAGAAACAATTAGTGCTAAACTGATTTTCACTTTTCACACATGAGTATTATGTAAAGCTGCTTTGAGACGATGACAACATTGTTAAAAGCGCTTTATAAATAAAATTGAATTGAAAAGTGACACAACTTACATTCCCAGAGTAAAGCGTCCCAACACTGAGGGTCCGAATAAAAACAACCCTGTCTTATCCTAAAGGATGCTAACGAGGCCGCAGGAATCCCACTCGTCCATCTCCGAGGCGCATAACCGCGCAGTGACTCCTGTATAATTGAGGCAGCGCCTCCCGGGTGCAGCTCGGAGACTCTACAGAAGACTGACATGCTGGAGTAACTGGGTCAGGACACTTTTAGATGAGCGTTTGCTCGGCCCTAAAGCTCACGGACGCGGATCAAAGAGGAAGTGATCAAAGTGATGCTTAAAAAAAAAAAGATACATTTTATTTCATTCCATGCGTGTACACGCTTTGTTCTTTCTATACGCGACTTTTCTCTTTCTTCCTTTCTTTCCTTGTCGTCGTGAGCGCACAGCAGGAGCAGATGGTGCTCACCTCCGCGGCCGCTACGGCGCCAGTGACTCATCAGTCATGACGGAGATTCTCTTTTAGCCTCGTCATAACGCCGGTACTGTGACCTGAGAAACGTTTCTGCAGGACATTTCAGGAGATTTTATTTCACCGGACTCGTGGTGAGAGGGGGGGGGGGGGGTGGGGGGGGGGGAGGGGGTGGAGGGGTGGAGCGGGGGATGGGTTAGAGACTTCAGTCATTATCATGCTGAGAAAGAGAACGAGAGAAAGAAAGGAGGATGACTCAGGATCTATATCTTATGCAGGAGGTGTTTCATGAAATTTTATATATTTATAAAAAAAGAAAATGTCAATATTTGTGGTTATTAAAGCTGCAAATGCATGTGTTGTTTATTAATTAAAACAATTACTAAATAAAATGGATCGTCCGTTTAATCACTAATTAACCATAATTAATTAATTGACACCAGTAATTGACAAGCAGGAATGACAGTAAATCCTGATTGTTTTTCCAGGGGGCGCTATACGATACGAGACAGGCTGCACATTTGTAAAAACTATCTGCGTTTTGAGGTTACGGCGTATCCCACGCGGCGACGCCTACCCTATACCACAACCTACGCCGTAACCCGACACCTCTCCAAAAAAAAAACCCAACGACACACGAGGTCTGTGATTGGTCGGCTCGGCGGAGGTGTAGCGCCGTTACGCATTCTGGTGTAATTCCTCCGTACCGCCCGTTTTTAAAGTGAGGAAACAAAAAGCACGGACACGGACCAATCGGATGAAAGGATCACGGAAGAGAAAATATAAACACGTCTAGGATTCTTCATCGCCATTTTACCATTGTCGCAGAAACCCAAAACACAAACAGCGCACCAGCGCCCACTAGTGTCCAGGAATAGTCAACGCAGAAGTATAAACGCTGGCGACGGAGTCGGCTACGTGCCTGGGCTACAGCGTTCGCTCCACGCAGAAGTATAAATCACCTGCGTTCACGTCACGCTACGCTATTCAAAGTTGGTTCGGAGGTGTTCGGTGAGTTGAGTTCAGGATTCACTTTTATTGAGTGTAAATATCGAGCTAAAAATACTTTCTGATAGTTTTTCCAGGTTTCGTTATACTGTACCGGAGCGGCCTCTAGAGGCGACTCGCTGTTACTAGCGGCTGTTTATTTACTGTTTAACTGTTTAATACATTTCCATAATTCAGTACTGATTTTTATTGTTGTTATAAAGCTGTTTTACATTCGCATATTTGTTTGTTTTGGAATCGGTTTATTAATCGTTTTATTGTCAAGTACAAAAGAATCTAACAATCCCAAATCTATAATCGCTACTAAAATCACTGATCTGTGAATCGTCCTATTGGTTGATTTCACGCTATTGCTGTTTTAAATATTTATTAGTAGATTATTTGTGTTTTACTTCAGCACTTTTTAACTAATTGTCCTGTTTTTTTTAGTGTTTTTTTTTTTTTGTACTCGAGTGCAATAAATTTTTGTTGAAAATCGCGTCGTGGAATCGTGATTCGCATTTTAGCAAAGGATCGTATGGACATCGTCTTTACCGCTTTATTTCTTTTATACCACAGCAAGAATGATTATCTCTTCAGTCCTGAAAGTTACTTAGTGCTTCCTCTCCGTGTGAACGAGCGGTCGCTATGGAAACGTTTCAAAAACTCAGAATCTACGGAACATTCTTCTGCTCAGTGCTTCATCCCTTCTTCACTTTTATCTCTTCAACCCATCCCTCTCTCTCTCCCTCTCTCTCTCTCTCTGGTTTTGTCTTCTCTGCGAGACGAGTTCGTCTCCTTCTAAAGTGATCGAATACACGGATACGTTGGTGGAATTCTTCTCCGCATCGCGAGCACCTCGAAACCTCATTACATGCATCTTTAACAGCGCCGCGATGTTTCTCGCGCCACATTAGACGGCACGCGAGCGGCGCTTCCTCCCCGAGAAACGTAATGTTAATCCCCGACAATTACGCTGAAGGATTATCGCAGGAACGCGTTTAATGGTTAATGTTTCTGTAATAGAATTTAGAGGAGACGTTTTTTTTCGGTGGGAGGCTGAGATTAGATCGCATTGTGCCGGGAGAAGTTTATAACGCTGTTTTTCCACATCCTGTCTTTCTATTTTTCCCTAACGCTGCACCTGATGTCGGAGCGGGAACGACCTCGGAGCGGGAACGACCTCGGAGCGGGACTTCCGATCCTGAAATTCCTCAAATGAACTATAAACTAATGAGCGATCGCGACTGTAAAAGATCCACTGGTTCTGGCCTTGAAATGCGATTGATAAATAATAATAATAATAATAATAATAATAATAATAATAATAATAATAATAATAAATAATTTTAGGAGGCACGGTGGCGTAGTGGTTAGCACATTCGCCTCACACCGCCAGGATCCGGGTTCGATTCCCGTCTCGGCCATGTGTGTGTGGAGTTTGTGCATGTTCTCCCCGTGTCTCAGGGGGTTTTTCTCCGGGTTCTCCGGTTTCCTCCCCCGGTCCAAAAAAAACATGCACGGTAGGTTGATTGGCACCTTGGAACCTTGGAAAATTGTCCCTAGTGTATGAATGTGTGTGTGTGTGTGTGTGTGTGTGTGTGTGTGCCCTGCGATGGGTTGGCATTCCATCCAGGGTGTATCCTGCATTAATACCCATAGACGCCTGAGATAGACACAGACTCCCCGTGACCCGAGGGAAGATCGGATAAAGCGCTAGAAGATGAATGAATGAATGAATGAATGAATAATTTTAGATTTTTAACCAAAAGTTTTTGCACCCCCGGCCATCACACATACTGTATATGATCTTTGTTGAATTGTCACTTATTATAATTTTACTCTTTCTTGAAAATTTGCCTCTAGATTTTGCGTCTTTGTTGGTCTTTCGGCTACAACGGTTAAAATCGGACCCTGATCATGATTCGAACGTGTTTTATTGAGTGTAAACATTCGAGGAAAAATACTTTCTGATAGTTTTTCCAGGTTGCGTTATACTGTTACCGGAGCGGCCTCTAGAGGCGACTCGCTGTTACTACCGCCTGTTTATTTACTGTGTCTTTTATTATTCATTTCAGAGGAAACTGTTTATTAAGACATTTTCATAATTCAGTACTGATTTGTATTGTTGTTATAAAGTTCACGACTATTTGACATTTGCATATTGGTTTATTTTAGAATCTGTTTATTAATCGTTTATTGTCAAGTACAATAGAATCTAACAATCCCAAATCTATAATCGCTACTTGATTCCGATTGGTCCGTATATCCAGGGTGACTCTTTCATTTACACAGCTGAGGGTTAGGGGCCTTGCTCAAGGGCCCAATCATGACATGTTAATGGTGCTGGGGTTTTAAATCCAGGACCTTCTGATCATCACCTGATTTTTATTTCCACAGCATGTGATTTCTGTCTACAGCAAGATAAAAACAGTGTTCTGTTTGGCTTTTTGTCAACACAACAAATAAAAATGAAGTCTAAAAGACATCTGGACCTTTTTTTGTGTTGTTGTTGTTGTTGTTTTTTGGTCCATGCATCTTTCCTTTCATGTCTCCTGATCTGCGTGATGGAGCTCCTCCTGAGTGCACTTCTAACCTCTTAAGCACTCGTCTCTTACTGTCACGCTTCCATCGTGTTATTTCCACCGAGTGCTCCAGTTTGCAGGAACCCCCTCCTACACGTCGCACTAATTACAGACTGTGTGAAAGATAGAGAGAACAATATCAGGAGCGAGAGAGCGAGATAAAGACGGAGGCGAACCGTCAGCGTACGCCGGGGGCATGTTTGTGTTTGCGCTCCGGATTAAACGCAGAGAATTTCACAACGCTTCGTGCGAATTCCTAAACGTGTAAAAGATAAAGTGAAGCGGAGTGAATCCCGTGGAGAACGCACGCACTGTTGCTTTCATCTGGATTTTAATGTTTAATGAGATTATAAAAGCAGAGCTACAAGTGGTTGAGGATTGTTTAAGAGGACCTACTCCCCCCTTACAGCTTGGTCCCTTTAATATTTAGCGTTGACTTCAAAATGCTAGCACGTCCGGAGAGACGAGTGTTTAGACACCAAAAATGCCCATTTGGGGTGTTTTTTTAGGAGGGGGCGGGAGCCAGTGACGCACGTGACATCATCAGATTATCCAGCGTCCGACTCGCGTCGATGTGCCGAGCGTTTGGACATGTCACATGACCCTGTGTCCGAGTTTCGCCGATGTTTCACTTTTGCGGCCATGAGACGCCATGAGGCAGTCGTATGATCATGACCGACTCCGTCTCACCTACGAGTGTTTATGTCACATGTGCATGTCGGGCGAACACGGGGCCGAACAGCGGAGTGTCAAATTTCCCTATTCATTCTCTATGGGACAGGAATGTCGAGGATTTCCCGAAATTCCGAACGTGTGTGGGATTCGGGAGGAATATGATCGCGATCCACTCCGGACCTCCTACGAGTGGATTTGCTAAATGTGCATGTCGGACGCTCACAGGCCCGAACTGTGAGGCACGAATATTTCAACCGCATTCATTTTCTATGGAGAAAGATTCCCGCTTTTTGGCCCCGGGTTCGGAATTCCACGCTGGGATTCCTTATAAAAGTAACAGCACAATATGAGGTATGATTCGTGATGATTGGAACAAAGTGAGGCCAACCCAGCGAGGGGACACACACACACACACACACACACACACACACACACACATTCATACACTAGGGACAATTTTTCCAAGGTGCCAATCAACCTACCGTACATGTTTTTGGACCGGGGAGGAAACCGGAGAACCCATGGAGAAAAACCCCCTGAGGACACGGGGAGAACATGCACAAACTCCACACACACATGGCCGAGACGGGAATCGAACCCGGACCCTGGCGGTGTGAGGCTAAACGTGCTAACCGCTAAACCACCGTGCCCCTCTGGGCTGCGTTATAATGTTACGTAATAGCATTTAATAGCGCGGAATTGTAAAGGTAACATTTATAAGACGTTTTTGTTCTTCTAGACTTCTAGATGTCCAAACCGCTGAGTCATCGTGTTCCTGAAAAACTGATAAATGGTGTAAAAGTAAAGGCAGTTTTACCCAGCATGATGAAAGGAATGCCGAGGTACGTGGAGTTGTATTTCCCTCCGGTGAGGTTAAAGATCCCGGCGGAGGTGAGAGTGGCAAGGCTGACGGTGACCAGCGCTAAAATCCCCAGCCAGGGTTTGGTCCGTACGCAGTCTCTCATGGACGAACAAAGCACGGCGAGGGAGAGACACGCCACCAGGCTGAAGAGCAGGGGACGCTCAGAAACGCGGCTCGTCCTCTGGAAGTCCCTCTGCAGCGAGGACGAGGTGAACGGGTAAAGCCCCAGCTCGGGGTGCGCTGCGCCGAAGCTCTCCAGCGCCCGGCAGAAGAGCAGCTCCCAGCGAGCCGCCACCATCTCGTTCAGCGCACTGGCCACCTGCAGGTAATACGTCAGCTGGAGAGCTCGGGCGGATCGGACGCCTTCTCGCCCGCCGCCCGCCGTCTGAACGCCGCCCAGCTGGTGTCCGATATAGGCCTCGCGCCCGTCCTTGAGTTGCGTGATGGGGTAGCGTAGCGGCGGCATGGTCCGGTTGGACGTGCGGGCCGATCGCATCTCCTCCAGCACTCGCAGGATGTCGTCTACGATGCAGTTCTTGCTGTCGTCCAGCAGGCAGAGGTGAGCGAAGGTGTAGTTGAAGCCCAGCATCGGGACCTGGATGTGCGTGATGGCGCTGTGAAGCTGAGCAGAAGGATACATTATTACATTATTGATACTTCAAGGGAGAAAAACAGGACGCATCAACATCAACAAATGCACACTATCGATAAAAACGCCAATTCGTTCGATTCGCCGCATTCGTAGTCGTTCTGTGGATTAAAAAAAAACAACAACACAAACCCTGTAGTACTCGTCAGTATTTTACTATAACATCAACACGCCCACTCTTTTAGTCCTTACTCAACGTCCACCTGCCAGCCAATCAGAAGCAGAGATTTATACGGTGGAATTACAGGGTCCCGTGTTTAACAGATGTGTTTCCTACTTCCCAACACAAAGTGGCATATGTTTCCCAGCTGTCCACCAAGGCAATTAGAAAGATTGCCGTTCAGGCGACAGAGAAATTGCCGGTGCCGAGGCGGCGCCAGAGAGTGTGTGATTATATCAAGTCCTAAAAAGCGCGCACATACAACCGTCGAGACCCGCAGGGTCGCCGTTGCTAGGCAACAGAGAAGCATGGCACGGCTCCAGGGACGTTTACTTTTACTTCCTGTTTAAAATTCATTCCATTATATAGCACATAGCTCAGGGAGCACAAACAAACTACATCATCACTACAAGCTGGAGCGGATTCAGAGCTTTTTAAAGGAGCTTTCACCCGTCTGGGTTTGTTTATTTTTAATAATAATAATAATAATAATTTTTTTGTGCACAATTATTTCGTGGTTTAAAAAGAAGGAAACTAATCTCCTGTTTAAAAATGAATTTGTTTAGATACATTTATAATAGAATGAATAAAATAAAATACAATAATAAGGGGCACGGTGGTTTAGTGGTTAGCACGTTCGCCTCACACCACCAGGGTCCGGGTTCGATTCCCGTCTCGGCCATGTGTGTGTGGAGTTTGTGCATGTTCTCCCCGTGTCTCAGGGGGTTTTTCTCCGGGTTCTCCGGTTTCCTCCCCCGGTACAAAAACATGCACGGTAGGTTGATTGGCACCTTGGAAAATTGTCCCTAGTGTATGAATGTGTGTGTGTGTGTGTGTGTGTGTGTCCTGCAATGGGTTGGTATTCCATCCAGGGTGTATCCTGCCTTAATGCCCATAGACGCCTGAGATAGACACAGACTCCCCGTGACCCGAGGGAAGATCGGATAAAGCGCTAGAAGATGAATGAATGAATGAATGAATGAATGAATGGAAAATGTTCAGGATCATGCTCAAGAGTAACGTTATTTTTCATTAACATCGATTCAACGTTGTTTATGCGATTTATTGCACCAGTTAAGAAAAGTTGGAGATCGTGGAGATCATCTCACACGCGCTTCTTACCTTCAGGACGAGATCCGCGTGGTGCGACTCGAGCACGCTGCCCCTGCGCGAGGTCACGATCACGCGTCCGTAGCGGCCTGGGGTCTGGAGGTCGGAGTACAGCGTGTGTTTGGAGCGGTTGACGGGGAACAGGCTGTCCACCAGGTTGCCCTCGATCTTCGCCAGGCTATGTTTGGGGGCCAGCAGGCGCTCCACTTCCTCCTCCACGCGGTACCTGCTGAAACTGGCGCCGAGCAGCACCGAGATCAGCACGGGCGCCGAGGCGAAGAACACCGGGTGGTTGGCGACGAAGTGGCCCAGCTTGTGGAAGGACGCGCGCAGCCCCTCGCGCACCGCTTGCCGCAACATCCTAGATCGCGAGCGGAGACGGCGTGCGGGCGGCGAGCCTCGGCGTCTTCATCTGCACCACGTTCATCATCATCATCATCATCATCATCAGGGGTCCCGAGCGTCCACGTTCGGTCCGACACCAAAGTCCCCGCAGTGAACGGCGGCGTCCGCATGGAGCGACGACACCACGTTAACGTGTAGCGCTTCCGCACGTGAACACGTGAACATCCACCGGAGTCTGGAACACAAATAATAGCGAAGAACAAAAAGTCTTGGAACAGTATTTACGCAATATGCAGCTATAACACACCCCAGCAACACACACACACACACACACACACACACACACACACACACACACACACACACACACACACACACACACACACACACACACACGCGCGGGAGACGCACACCGAGCCGGCGTCTATGCGGCATGCATGCAAGGAATCAAACTTCTATGGATCATCTTGGATCACACACACACACACACACACACACACACACACACACACACACACACACACACACACACACACACACCTCGTTCTTCTGAGCATCATTCCTTTCTCTTCCGTCCTGGAATGGAATCAGAGGCGAACCGGGATCTCCGCGACCTCATACCGCCCTGGATCCGCACCGTGCCAGGAGCTTGTGTTGCTCCTTCATCCGAAATGTGGTGCGCAGGTCCTCCAGGTGTGTGTGTGTGTGTGTGTGTGTGTGTGTGTGTGTGTGTGTGTGTGTGTGTGTGAAGCTATAATCCAGGACGCCCAGATGATCTCGCTGTGTATCGCTGAAGGTTGAACACACACCGGCACCGAGCACGAGGAGGAGGAGGAGAGAATGGTGAAGGCATCTCCTCTGTTGTTCTCTGTAGCCTACATAATCGCTTATCTGGAGCTCGGATTTAGGATGAGCGGAAGCGGATGTGGCGCTCCACCTCCACTGATGGAGCGAAGTGACGGAGAAGTTCAGAATGAAGAGGAGAGGAGAGGAGAGGTCTCCGCCTCTATGGGGCTCGTGCACGGAGATCACGGGTGCGCGCATC